>VDFB02344842.1:0-15046 GCA_007258455.2 Sequoia sempervirens | reverse complement strand
ATATATATATATATATATATAATAGGATTATATATAAAATGCAATCAAGTACAATTTAGTATGAAGGAAAATAATAACACGATTAGATTAAAACAATCTTTGTAATACGATTAATAATACAAGAAATTATTTTTAGCTACATATATTCAATTACAAAAAATGAAATATAAAGTGAAATCAAGCTAACAACACAAGTGTTTGGGATTTATCAGTAAAGATAGTTGCAAATATATTAATGCAGGCTTCTTCTTTTGTTGTAGCAATTGGAGCATCATTTATCGCTTTTGTTGTCATCATTGTATGAAAGGATGAAACATTAGTACCATACCATGTTTCTATTGTCTTTGTATTCTCTTCTTTTATCGTTAGATGAGTACATAATTTATACATTATCTTTGTCTTTTTGGTAGTTTTTTAAAGAGTTGTACTCATATTTGTATACATCCATTAAAACCCATGTGGATTTGTATAATTTGATTACTATTAAACTTTGAAATCTATCTTTCTCTTTTTGGTAGTTTTTAAAGAGTTGTACTCATATTTGTATACATCCATTAAAACCCATGTGGATTTGTATAATTTGATTACTATTAAACTTTGAAATCTAGAAAAACACATTTATCATCTCATGAATTATATTGGCTTACCTTTATAAATATATAGTTAAATTAAGACAAATTAAGAAAGATACGAAATGATGTATATTGCTTTTACATTTGTTGCTAATTAAATTCCATTTAAATTTATTTTTATTTAAAAAAATGTGCATTAGAATTTGTTTTACCATTATAACTACAACCTCCTTTAGTATAGAAATATACATTTAACATCAAGTAAAATAAATTAGATTTTATAGAGAGTATTTGATTGACCAAAAACATTGATAAAATTTTGAGATGCTTGTTTTTATGTTTTTATCTTGTTGTGGTGACCATTAAAGAATCTAAGGGTCTAACTTCGTTATCAATAAATAAGCTGATCTCTTCAAACTCACGAAGAAAGGATGAATTGATAGACTAAAAATTCTATGAACAAAATTAATATTTCAATCATCTTATCAAGGAACATGAAAATCTAGAGGAAGAGAACATGCAAGTAGAAATAGTAGCAATCGATGAGGTAGAGGCTATAAAAGTTAAGAAATATTTTGTAGTACTAAAGAAAGAGGTAATCAAAACTCTTACAAATCACCAAGTATAGAGTCATTATTGTAAATTCTTTTGTCATGATGAATGTGATTGTTTGGAAAAATTATAAGTAAGCAATGCACCTTTTTTTTGGAGAAAAAAGAACAAAACTACTTAAATTTTATGATTGTTCACCAACAAAGTCTCAACAAAACTACTTAAATTTTATGATTGTTCACCAACAAAGTCTCAAGGTACATAGTACATCATAAAAAAGTTCCAATGTAGAGGAAGCTACCTGCTATTGGTTAGAGGACACTCCTCTGGGTCCTCATCTGAGTCTATAACAACCTTTTAGTCTCGTGAGTACTTGGAGATGACGAGTTCTGGCGGTTGGCTCTACGGCCACCACCTTGGCCTCTTCCACGGTCACGACTCCTACCACTAGGCATCCTACACACACCACCAAGGAAAAGAAACAATGAATAAGCAAGGGTGGAAAAATGAAGACAGCGCAAGCTCAAAAGCCATAATATATGGCAATTTCTACATCTATTTATAACAAAAAAACACTATTTAACACATCATAAGCACAAAATTCCAAGTTAAAACACACATTTTCCACATATGCACACAAATTTACATCACCGTAAGACACATCACAAGGCAACACAAAGGTCCATAATGCATCCCTAGTAGGAAGAATATCAATGCATTGTGCACTACACCGAGGGTCCTATCCTTTCCACCAATTTTTTGCACCAATGAACCGACACCACCTAGCGACCAACTTCAAATTGCTAAGCGAGAATGACAGGAGGTTGAAGACCTAACTCAAGAGTCTAAACACAAGGTTTAGAAACCTAACTCAAGAGTCTAAACACAAGGTTTAGAAACTCTGGGCACTCTAAAGCAATGCACTTTTTTGAAGAAAAAAGAACAAAACTACTTATTTTTTAAGTGTGATGTCACAAAAGAAATTTCTGAAAAATGCATATGGATTTTGGATAGTGGTTGTAGTAGTAATAGGAAACAAAAAATCTTAGTAAAGATGGATTAGTCTTTCAAACTTAAGTATGATTGGGAGATGATCAAAAAGTTGAGGTTATAGAAAAGTGAACCATCTGAATCAAAACAAAATAATGTGCAATAAAATATATTCATAATGTTTCACATGCACCAGGAATAACTCATTATCTATTAAGTATAGGACAACTTATTGTAAACGAATATCTTTCTATTTTTCAAAATAATGAATGTGTTATCTATAGTAAAAATGATAAGCAATCAAATTGTACCAAAAGTTGGTATGCTACAAAACATAATTTTTCCTCTCAAAGTTGCATTTAAAGAAACTCAATCTTTGGATGTTGTCTTGAATGATAAATCAAGGTTATGGCACATGAGATATGGACACCTAATTTTTCAAAGGAAAATGGTGAAAGAATTGCCACTATCAAATGAGACAATCCGAAGTATGTGAAGGTTGTATTATTGGTTATATTAAGAAAATCTAGTAATTATAGGATAAAGACAATATTCTCCAACTCAATCTTTGAATATTGTCTTGAATGATAAGATAGGGTTATGGCACATGAGATATGGACACCTTATTGTTCTACTAGCCTACGTAGAAACTCAAGTTCTATAGCCTACATAGAAACTCAAGTCCTCTTTTTAGTTCAAACTCTCCTCCTAGTAAGGAAGGTAAAATATTTTATCCTCTTTTTAGTTGAAGTTCTCCTCCTAAGGAAGGTAAAATATTTCAAAGAAATTTAAAAAAAAACTAGTAGTCTTGATTCATTTACCAATTTTTCTTAGTTGAAGTTCTCCTCCTAAGGAAGGTAAATATTTCAAAGAAATTTATAAAAAAAACTAGTCTTGATTCATTTACCAATTTTTCTTTACTATCACATATTCAAGTAGAACGTAAAACATGGTTTGGATTAAGGCCATGGAGGAGGAAAGTTGATGGATCCATTGAAGACATAAAGAATTTTTTGAGAAGTCCTCTTCAAAGAGATTTATGAAAGAAGTACTAGTCTTGATTCATTTACAATTCTTTCCTATTCCATATTAAAGTATTAAAGATATAATAAAACATGGTTTGAATTAATTCAATGGACAAGGAAAGCTAATGGATCCATTAAAGACACAAAACAATATTGATAGCTAAAGGCTTCTCACAACAACTAAAATGAAACCTATGCTCATGCAATGAAATTGGATACCAGTGGTTAGTATATTAATTTGAGGGTAAATCAAATTTAAAAAATTTCTTTGTAAGTAAAGAAGTGTTTGTAGAAGAAATATTAGGGTATGAAGTTATAGGACAACAACAAAAAGTTTACAAGTTAAGAAATGTTATTTATGGACTCAAGTGAGCACCTAAGAGATTGATATAACATAATAGATGGATATTTAAAAAAAAAACCTTCAATAGGAGCGAAAACGAAAGTGTATCTACACTATATATTTTGATGATATGGTTTACATTGGCATGAATAAAGCAACACTAGCGATGGTAAAGCATGAATAGAGCAATATCAAAATAAAATTTTACAAGGGTGACATATGTTAGGAGTTATTACATAAAACATTATGGGGAGAATGATGAGAATAATGTTTAACAACGTCAATCTTCTTTTATCCTTTTATGTGCAAATATTATCACCCAACTATTTATCCATTGCTTTATCTCTATTACACACTCCAATTGTTATCATATCCTTATTCTTCTTTATTGCTACGTCCATATCGTTATTCTCCTCTCTCCACCCTCTTACCCATCACTACTTCATCAGCCACAATGAAAAAATTCTAATGCGATTCTTGATTATTAATCTCCTATCTAATACTTGGTGTTGACTCTGAAAAATTAATTCTCAGCAAATATCGAAAAATAACACAACTGCAACTTCACCAATAAAACTCACAAGAATAGAGAAGAAAACATTCACAATAATGAACACAATATTTTTGGACAAATTGTCCGTGGAAAAACCCCGAAGGGAAAACCACTTCTGCAGATGAGGAATTATATTAAACTTCAGCAAATTAAGGAATACAAAACTGCTTGCCTCTTACTGGCAGAGCTCAGGCAATATCCTTCTCCGGAAATTCTTCCCTCAATTTCTCTGCTGAAATTCCACATCGCTATCCCCATATTTATCCTTTGCGCCCTTGCTAACTGCTTGCAAGACTATTTGCTCTCCTTTGCCAAAATCTACTTGCTATCCTTGCAAGTCTACTTGTTGTTGTGATTTCTCCAATTGCCCATTGATCCCCTTTTATACTTTTCTCATTGGAAAACCAATGGCCATGATTTAATCTCAATCAATGGCTAAGATTAAATGAACTCCTAACAACCCTAACTAGCCCGGATTCTAGGAAGTCTCTGGGAATCCAATTTTATTTAATTACATAATTATCCTGAACAACTCGACCCTTTAAGGAGGTTTCTGAAAATAATTAAATAATTAAATGACACTTCTAGACAATGGAGACACTGTCAAGCTACATAGAATAACACTCCCTCTTAGCGAGGAAGGTGTTCTACATGACACCAGGCTTATCTCTGAAGAAGATGAATTTAGCCTTCCCCAATGCCTTGGTCAAAATGTCTGCTACCTGCTGATCTGTAGGTATATACTGTAGCTGAACAATCCCGCGCTGTACACAATCTCTGATGAAATGATATCTGATGTCTATATGCTTAGACCTATCATGAAACACCGGATTCTCAGTCAACTTGATGCAACTCTGCTTGTCGCAGTGTATCACCGTAGTCTCAACCCTCTGACCAAACAAGGCCACCAGCAACTTCCGAAGCCGCATAATAAGCCTCTGCATTAAGCCATACTTGCATTTTACGCTGTAATGATGCGCCCTGCCAGACTCAAAACCCTGAACTTACGCTTCTCTTCGCCAGAGACAACTCGATCCCAAGCTAAAGCAACACCCACTGGGGTGCTTTCACATGCATTTAATGCTGATCGTCGATTATAGCCTATCCAACGATACCATCACCTCGGTATATTTGATTCCATACTTTCGATTGTACCCACTTAAATGCAACACATGCTTTCTTTGTGTATTTCTCGATGCTACCATCTGCACCGTGCTTGATCTTATAGATCCAGCGTGATCCAACCACTGCCCTATCTGTCGGTCTAGGCACAACCTCCCACACATCGTTCTGCACTATTGAGGTATACTCCTCAACCATTGCATCTTGCCACACTTGCTGCTGTGCAGCCTCCTGATAGCTAGAAGGCTCACTATCTACCAAGTGACTAACTAATGCCATATAGTCATCATGCACGTGGTTGTCTCCATTTGTCTACTACTCATCCTAGGAGCTCACAAGCTCACAGTACTTTGTGATGCGGTTCTTGCTGTAAGCGTAAGGGATGAGTATCAACCTCCATATCACTTACGATGCATCTCTTGGATCGCTGCATCTGTTTGCTCCGCATTGCCATGGTCGGCACACGAGCTTGTGTAATACTAATGCTTACGTACTTTCGAGCTTAGCTGTCCTTGATGCAGTTTGAGCGATCATGGAGCTTCCACTAAGCTGCTCCCTCGATCATCTGCTGGAAAATCTGCAGCGGACCTCACGAATGCCTTGTCCTCCATGAACTTGACATCATGCCTAACTATAGTCCTCGCCACTTGGTCCCACCGGAATAAATATCCGATGTGCCTTTGAGGTTTCAGCATTGCCCCCACAAAGTACCCTCTTTCTGCGGTTTGATCTAACTTGGGCATTTGCCCACGGAATGTGACAATATATGCCAAACTCCCAAATATCACGGAAGTGGGCGACATCTGGAACAACTTCCTTTGAAGCGCCTCCTCTGGTGTCATCTTGCCTAATACCTTATGTGGAACCCTGTTTTGTATGTACACTGCTGTACTGCATGCCTCTGCCCATAAGTAACGTGGCATATCTTGGTCATACATCATAGCCCTTGCCGCCTCTGATATAGACCGATTCTTCCTCTCAGCAACCCCATTCTGTTGTGGGTTGTAAGGAACAGTCCACTCTCTCTTGATTTCTTCCCTGGTACAGAACTCCTGGAACTCTTTTCCTTCGTACTCGCCTCCATTGTCTGACTGAAGAACCTTTATCTTCCTCCCTGTCGAATTCTCCACAAGAGCTTTGAACTCTTGGAAGCGACTGAAAACCTCATCCTTGGTCTTCAAGAAGTATATCCAGGTCTTCCTGGAGAAATCATCAATAAAAGTAACAAAGTACTCATATCCTCTGAGAGACTTCGTCGACATTGGTCCACATATGTCTGAATGTACTAGATCAAGAACACCCTTGGATCTAGTGTCACTCCTTGGAAAAGTTGCTTTCGCAAACTTCCCCAACACACATCCCTTATATACATCATCATGCTTTGTGCTCACCTCAGGAACACCTGTCACTGTCTCACGAAGCAATTTAAGTGCTCCATGATGTATATGGCCCATCCTCCTATGCCATAGCTCTCCTTGATCTCTAGAATTACTGCTGCTCATCAGTGCCTTATGAGTATCAAACTGCAACCTGTAAAGCCGGCCGCTCCTAACTCCAATAGCTATGGGTGATTTCCAATCCTTGTGCTTAATTAACACACTTGCCCCTCTAAAGAGTACATTGTAACCTTTATCCTGAAGGACAGATATGGAAATCAAATTCATACCTAAGCCTGGCACATGCAACACATCATGAATGGGAATCCGCTTACCATTCTCCCTCTGAAATAGAACAGTCCCTTTCCCAACTGGATTGAGCTTGGACATGTTCCCCATAGAAATCTGCATTCTGATGTCCTCCTCCTTATAGCTGGAGAAGTACTCTCTAACTCCTGTCATATGAAATGACGCCCCACTATCTATATACCAAACACCCTGTGAGGTTGAGCTAGCCATACAAGCTATGAGAGCGAACTCATCCTCCATTCTACTAGAGAGCTCATCTGCACTTGCTGAAGCTGCTGTCTGCTTCTTGCCTTTCTTCCTTTGCGGGCAATCGCTGACATAGTGGCCAAACTCGTGACAGCCATAGCACTTGACTTTAGATAAGTCCTTCTTCTTCTTCTCACCTTGTGGATTTGATCCTTTACTAGACCCCTTCTTTGCTTTCCCTTTTCCTGCAAGGGCAACGTTCTCCTGTTCCGCCTCACTTTGCTGACTCTTGCTACTGGTCCTACTGACAAGACTTAGTCTAAGCTCCTCCTGAGTGAAGTCACTCCAAAGTCGATCCCAACTCGGCAAGGTGTCTCGTCCATTAATAACTTGAACAAAGACATCCCACTGCTTAGTAAACCCATTTAGGGCTATCCGCACTAGCTCGTCATCACCTAGATTATCTCCAACAGCAGCCAACTCATCCTTGACAAGTCTGAGTCTGGTGAGGTAACTTGTCACGTCCTCTCCCTTGTTCATCCGAGTAGTCCTCAACTTTTCTCTGAGAATCAGCTTCCGATTAGTGGTAGCATTCTGGTACAGATTCAGAATGGCATCCCACATCTTCTTCGCTGTATCTAACTCTGCGACATGTGGAACAATATGATCCTTGACACCATCAAGAATCATCCTCCTCGCCTTGGCATCTTCCTTCTTATATGCTAAGAGCTGTGCTGGATCTGTAGGTACAGGTACAACACTGGTCACATATTCCTTGATCCCATTCTCTTCCAGCAACAAAGAAATTCTGGCTTTCCAGACACCAAAATTTGAGGCTCCATCCAATCTGTCCTGATCTCTTAAACCTGCTGAGGCCATCTCAAAAGATAAAAGAAAACAAATAATAATAATTCTGAAGAGGCAGGATCTTTCCTTCCTTTGTTAAGCCTTATCTGCCCTCAGATCAGCTCTGATACCATGTGAAAATTCTATTGCAGTTACTGATTATTAATCTCTATCTAATACATAGATTATTTGACTCTGAAAATTAATTCTCAGCAAATATCGAAAAATAACACAACTGCAACTTCACCAATAAAACTCACAAGAATAGAGAAGAAAACATTCACAATAATGAACACAATATTTTTGACAAATTGTCCGTGAAAAAACCCCGAAGGGAAAACCACTACTGCAGATGAGGAATTTTATTAAACTTCAGCAAATTAAGGAATACAAAGCTTGCCTCTTACTGCGAGCTCGGCAATATTCTTCTCGGATATTCTTCCCTCAATTTCTCGCTGAAATTCCACTTTTGCTATCCCCTAGCGCTATCAACTGCGCCCTTCTATGCTGCAAGACTATTTGCTCTCACTTTGCAAATCTACTTGCTATCTTTGCAAAGTCCTACTTGTTGTGTTCTCCAATTGCCCATTGATCCCCTTTTATACTTTTCTCATTGGAAAACCAATGGCCATGATTTAATCTCAATCAATGGCTAAGATTAAATAGACTCTAAAAACCCTAACTAACTGGATTCTAGAGTCTCTAGGAGAATCAATTTATTTAATTACATAATTATCTAGACAACTCAGCCCTTTCGGAGTTTCTAGAAAATAATTAAATAATTAAATGACACTTCTAGACAATGGAACCTGTCAAGCTACATAAATTAAAGCCCTACCATTGTAATGGGCACCGCTACACTACTGTTGGCTATAAAGTAAACCTTATATCAGAGTTGAAACATATACAATAAGATTTCTTCGCTCCAACAATTGGTCTTACTATTCTGATCTAATATATTTACTTCATATTTTCTAATTTACTTCATATTTTCTTTTCAGCTCTATCTATATATTGCTACGCTGTTTTCTCTCTCGAAACTGAATAATTTCTACAATTAGATTTTATTCAGGGAGCTATATAAATGTCCTTTAACAATTTTTCAATTCCTGCCCAATAATTTTACTTATTCATATTTCCAAATCAATCTATTTCATGAATTAATTCCAAAACAATTTTCAACTCATTACAATTTTACTCACCAATCTTTCCAAATCTTTCCAATTCCGTCCATTCTAGTTGGAAAATTCACAGAAAAGTCTCCATCGAACTTTGTGAAGCACATTTGCAGCATCTGTCAATTCAACCACAAATAGCAAAACTGTAACATCCCCTTTTCTTAAAAGAATAAAATCCCTTAAATCATGTACTGTAACAGTGGTTGATGTTATTTACCTGATGATTTCACCATTACTGAAAGCTGCACGAAAATACTCCTAAAAGATTGTCCGGAGCAAAGGATGACAGCCACTAAGGATAATAGACTTTCTCTAACCACACTTTCAACTCATTCAAGCAATTGCAGTGGGCAATTTTGATGAATTCCAATCTTGGGCAATTTGCCGTCATTGAATTTCCTCACAGACAGACAGACAAATCCCTGCGTGTTACTGTGAATATATCGTGGGAGTGTGGAAGTTTAATGTGGGAGCGTGGCAGGATAAGAAGGTATTGAATCCATGCAGAATAACACGCTTGTGTAGGTTGTTGGGCCATTGTCTTACACGTATCAACTTTATTGAAAATCACCATTTAGCAGCCCAATGCAACCAACATCATAAATAACTGTGGTCACCGTTTCAGTCTGTCACTGGTTGACAGCGAAAAGCAAATGAAATTTAGATTATTTTATAATATTAATATTGTCTGTGATAAAAGTCTAGAATAAAATTAATGAATGGGTCTTAGATTCTTTTATAATGTATTAATATTGTCTATGTTAAAAGTAGAGAATAAAATTAGTGAATGGGTGAGGCTCTCATGGTGCGAGGCCCACGAATTAAAGCCTTGCCTACCTACTCCAAAGGAATATGACTCTTTTTATTGTTATATAACTGTTTATAGATACTTACATTTATTATTAGTTTGCTACTATTTAATATTGCTTAATTGTTTTTGTAAAACATTATTACTAATAATTTAGGTTGTCTACAAGCAATGGCTTACATTTACTATCAAAACTTAGTAGTTTTGAAAAAGTTTTTGTGTAAGTGTATAATTGTATTTCATTGCAAGATTTGTTGTCTTCATCAATTGTGTAGAGTGTAATTGATTCTCAAATTAAAATTCATGACATTTTTTTACTAGTGCACTAGTAAATCGTTTACCTTCATTTGATTGCCTAGAGTGTAATTTATTCTCAAATTAAAATTCATGACAATTTTTTACTTGTGCACTAGTAAATCTTTGATTGACCTTCCTTTGATTGTGTAGACTGTAATTTATTCTCAAATTAAAATTCATCACATTTTTTACTAATGCACTAGTAAATCGTTTGACCTTCCTTTATTGCACATGGATTAACCTAGAGAAAAGAGTATGTATTGGAGTGTTTAGATTATGAAATTATTTTAATTTATTATTTATATTTTTTGTCAAACTATTAGTTTTTTATTTTTATTTTTGTATTTGTGTGTTGGAGTGTTTAGATTATGAAATTATTTTAAGTTATTATTTTTATTTTTTGTCAAACTATTAGTTATTTATTTATTTATTTGTTGTATCATTTAGCATTGAAGTTAAAGTTGCTTGGAGTAAATTATTAGGAGAGATTTATGGGCATGTGCAAAGAGCTGAGTCCAAATAAATCTTAAAAAAATTCAATAATGTGAAATTTAGTATTTTGAGTCCAATTTCCAGATATTTAATTTATTTTAATTAATTTTAAATTATAGACATGTATAAAAAACACTTTTTTAAGTCACTTTTTATGACCATACACGTGTACATACACCATAATTCAACCTAAATAAAATTAGTTTTTGAAAAGATTTAGTTTTTGAAAAGATGTGTAACAAACTAATATTGATGAGGATTTTTTTTTTCTAAATATTTTTTAAATTAATTTTTTACTGCCCTAATTATTTTTTTTGAAAACCTTCGATGTCACAATTTGACATAAAATAATCATTTTTTTATTTTTTTTCATTTTGTAGAGAATTGTTTGTAGATTGATGTCATATAATTGTTTTTACAAATATTAACAAATTAAAAGTTAATTTTTTTTAAAAAAATCCCATCATTTCAAGTTTATGGATCAATTTCCTTATAAATTAATTAAAAAATAGAAAACATAATTCAATAATTTAAAAAATTACATATTTGAAAACTAGACATCATGATCTATAATGAATTTTAATTTCATAAATCAATTCTAAAAAAAACTCACTAGCTATATTGCCAAAGTTATTTCTCTTGGCATCGTCTTAGTCTTTTAGTTGCAAGTCCAAGGCTATGGGTTGGATTACCAAGCTTTTCTTGAGCCTAAAGCCAAATCAAAAAGTAGGTTTGGATTTCAATTTTTAAGAGTGGGTACTCATTTTAAAGTGGGTACCCATTATATTTTTAAAATGGGTACCCGTTTAGGAACAAGATCCTAATCTAAGGCTTAGGATATCATTCCTATCGACATTCTTTTCACTTGAAACATGCCCTCTTTGTGGACCCAAAATCTTTCACTTACCTTTCTCATCTTTAAAATCATGTCAAAGAAAAGATTTTGTAGTGCAATTTGAATTGGTAAATTTTCCTAGTAATAGCCATGTTGGAAGTTTTCTTATCATTGATGAGATGATGTGATTGTTGGCAACATGAGGATGAGCATATATAGTGTTTTCATTGATGTCAACATTTATGCACAACTATTTTATTAGCATGAGTGATTGTGGTGATGCCAATCCATTGTATAGGTGCAAGAGTTTTGATCTGGAACAAAAAAAATGTGTTGGCTACCTGCCTAAATCCATAATATAGTTTTTTAGTGTATAGTGAACAAGTTTTGAGGTCTGCATTACTCTACCTTGAATAATATTATGAATTTATAAGGTGATTTTGGAGTATTTCAGAGGAATCCAAATCCAAAGTTTCATATCTTCATGTCCTCCAATGTCAAAAATACATTTGATAAAGTATTGGGTTTACCAATGGTAGTGCTTCCTACATAGTGTACATGATTGGAATACTCACCATTCCACCATTTAAATATATTTGGTTATGCAATTTTTTGGGAGTGTTTACAGGTGTCTAAAGTGTCCTTGATCCAAGTATCAAGAATTTTGGTTGACTGCATGTTAAGCTATGGATGAATAGTTGGTCCATCTCCCTACTGCTTCTATAAGAGGGTTGACCTAAGTATTTTGTGGCCATACGAAGTTAAAGGAAGTTTTTTATTAGATTTATGGGAACTATTATAGGTTTTTGTTGACCTATTTTGAAGTGATATATTTTTCGGAAGCATGTATGATGCATTATTAAGCTAACATGATGTTGTATTATACAATACATATTTTGGGATGGCCTAATTGATGTTTTGGTTGGTTACGGTATATATAAGGTAGATTCCTTGTGTGGTGATGTATGTGAATGCAAAATAAACAAGTGTGTGCAAATTTGAGTAGAGAAGTGCAAATTAAGTTTGAGGAGTAGAGTTAAGTGGGTTGAGTCAATATTTTGAGCTTCAATGGAATTGTATCTTCAACATAGGATAGATACAATATTAGATGTTCATAATTGGAACTAAGCCACCCCTTTCTTCTATCTGTTTTCAATTCTAGGTAGTGAGCCTTTCTTCTTTTGGATAGTGAGTCCACCAATTGTATCAAAAATTTTAATTGGTTACAATATTTATATTGTGAGCTAATCGTCACCATGTCTTTTTCCCTTATTGGGTTTTCCATGTAAATCTAGTGTTCTTGGGTTCTTTCGTGTGATGCATGTTTTCTATGTTTCTTTCCATTAATAAAAGTTTAATGTGATGCATTGAATGAATTTGTTTAAATTAATAATAATATTGATTAACCCCCCTCTTAGTAGTCTAGGTGTTCAACAATTGGTATAAGATCTTGGTTCCTTCATTTGGCTTGATTGCTAAGGTAAATCTTGGAGTTGAACTACAACAAAGAATCCCACTCCAAAAGAAATCATATTTGAAAGATTTACTAAAGAAGGTTGTATTGTTGACATCTAGAAGGAGAACTCAAATTATCCCTTGATGATTTAGATAATGTAGAATCTGTGAATAAAGATTTGGAAAAGGATCAAGTGGCGATGTAGATGAGTGCATTAAGATACTAAGAGAGAAACTCAAAAAGGCTATAGATAGAATAAAAGAAAAAAATGAGAAGCTTAAGCAATCTAATTAGACTATCACCAACTTTTGAAAGTATAAGTTGAAGAAGGAAAAAGAGCTGAAGATTGCTTGAATGCCAAATTGGAAGACAAATCTGATGAATGCTCAAACCTTCAACAAGAGGTTGTGACCCTGAGATCAAATCTAAAGAAAGAAAAGATTCAAGAAGAAAAATTCAAGAAGAGCTCTATAATTCTTGATGAGATGATTGCAAATCAAAAGGATTATAAGGAAAAAGAAGGTTTTGGGTTTGAAAAAGGAGAAAGTTCAAAAGAAGACCAAACACCAAATGTTGAAAAGAAGAACAATGAACAAAAGAAGATTGAAGAAAAGAAGAGTAATTGCAAGAAGGTCCAAAATCAAGGAAAAACTTCAATAGAGTGATGGAAGGTGATTGTGTCAACATAGTTAGGGTTTATCAACTTTTCACCTAACTTGAAATTAATGCAATCAAAGCATTTTAGGCCATTCAAAAGGGAATTATAGTGATCTCACATATCATTAATTTGTTTACAATCAATCATTTGAAGAGTGAAGAGCAAAGAAGAGGTGAGTTGAAGAAATTCAAAATTTCTGCACAAAACCCTATCTAGTAGAGATTTTAAAGGTATTTACAGTTTTTCACCTTTCTTTAAGCTTCAAAAGCATTTCAAGAGTAATGCAAGAATTTTAGCCCACAAGTGGTTAAGGTTGTGGACCAGGTTCATTCCAATTTTAAGAGGCATCCTATTAAATCAATGGAAATGGATCTAAATGGCATGTTTTTAAGTATTTCCTATGGTGTGTTACATTTTGAAGATGTTAGGATTTGTATTCATGCAAAGTTTGAAGAATATAATCATTCAAATATGGGAGAAGTATGGGTTAATGAGCTTATCGACGATGAATCTAAATTAAAACTTGAGTATGAGAGTTTTATGAAGAAAATCCAAACGTATGGAACAACTTCTCCATCTTTTTCTATGTTGATGAAGAGATCGGATTTGTACTAATTATAATTAATGATAAATTTATCTAGTTAGACCTCCCTCACATGATTAGCAAAGAAACTATTAGGGTTGTGTCAGGGTTTTTCTCAGAAGGTCTTGTTTTGACACTCTAATATGTGAAGAATGAAGTGGTAATGAAACTAACTGGTGTAAAATTTGATAAAAGAGCCTTGAAAATTAAGGAAATTGAAGACTCCATAGTGAAGTACACATCAATTATGATTGGGTATAAGATATTCTTCACAAATTGAGAAAACTCAGTTTCTACAATTGTAATTCATACCACATATGAAATGGTGAAGATGGGAATGGGTTATGATTTGTGTGAGTTGTTATGGCTACAATTAATAGAAACATGCATAAAACTAAGGGCTCCCTATACCCTTTCAAGTATGGCACCTTGATAATGTGTCTGTTCTTTTACTTTCTGAGAGATATTCCTGGAACCAAGAATATTGTGTTGTTGAAGGAAGTTCCATTTACTATTCAGATTTGTGACCACCTAAGAAGATTGGATGATGCAAATGCATAGAAGTTGACATTATGGGTTTTCTTCAAAACTTTCAAGGAGAAAATGCAAGATAAAGAGAGGATTCCCAAGAGTGTGGTTGAAAAATAGAAGAATGATATTATTTTCAGGGTGAGCAAAGACTACTAGGATCTCTACCCCCTCTTTGGTTACTACACTAAGTCCTCTAAGAGTAAATCTAATGTTGGGGAAAAGAGGAATGAGTCATCCAGTGCTTCAGTGAAACAACAAGGTGCTCTACAAAGGAGAAGAGTTAAAAAAAAAACTAGAAGAGAGAAACATACCAGCTTTGAAGAAGAAGAAGAAG
>VDFB02344841.1:0-11593 GCA_007258455.2 Sequoia sempervirens | reverse complement strand
CCCTAATCGCCATTAATGATCCTATTAAATGTAGGTACGATGAGACAAAAGGTTGGTGAATTTGAAAATCGGCAACGGTGGCGGGAGACCCGGGGTTTGACGACCGGGGGGCACAGGATGGCGGTCATTGTTTGATTTTTACTCGGTTGGATCGGTGGCGGTGGAGAGAGAGTCGGGGCCCAGAGGGCGGAGTTCTGCCAAAGACCTGCCGTTAGGGACAACAGAACCAACATGGAATTCCAGACTCAGAATTCTGGAAGATCGGGCCCGCACGCCGACGGTAGAGCCGGATTTCCGCAAACTTTAGGATTCGCGAAAGGCGGTGTATGGACCCGGCGGACGCCACGCCGCGAGGTTCGCCGGCACGCGGAAGGGCCTTCGGCACTCATGGAACTTCTGGAGTGGGAACTCCAGACCCGGATCATACGGTAGCGTACCGCCAAGATTTTGGCGTTTCTATGCACGGAAAGTCGGGGGTCTCGTGACTCCCGCAACCGAGGATGCAAAACGTGAGCTCGGGCCTGGAAATGCGCATCCAGCCTGGGAACCCAAAAAGGGAACCCCGACGTATTTCCCACCGGTAAGGCCTGGCAGGGTCAGCCATGTATCAAACCATACTAGAGGACCTCAAGAGGCACCAGAACATGACAAAATTAAAAGGGAAAGGCATAGTCAACTTATGGTGGGAATTTAAAGCAACATTGACCATCTGGGAGACGAAAAAAGGGGGGTATGCAAAACGAGGGTCCCCATTCCAAATGGGGCATGTGTGCTAAGGGCACAACAGTTGTGTCACACAAATTATATACATCACACTTAGCATTTGTGAGTCCCCCACATTTGAGTGACTCTGACAAATAGATACGTTGCATTGAAGCAGATGTGGTGAACCACCCCACCTGTGGTGGACACAATAACAAATGCAATAACCCTGGCATATTTTGAACTGACCCCACATTTGTTATTGCAATAAAAAAATGCAATAACCCTTGCATATCTTGTCAAAATAATTTTAAAAAAAATAATTGAGGGGGCATATGTCTATCCCATCTTCATCATGACACACTAGGGCATATTTTTAACTAAATTTCTTTGATACAACATTCAGATCACTTTAGATTGTTTGAAAGAAGGGTAGAATGCAGACACTAAAAAATGAGCTAAGCATGTGAACACCATTTTTCTCATCAATTTCCATTCTTCCCTTGCATAATTGAATAATTTTAATCATTTAATTATTTTCTAAAGTCATATTGTTTTATTAATTAAATAATTTTAATTATTTAATTAATTCATTTCCCCCTTTTTTATTCTTCCTTGATTGATTAAATAAATTATATTTATTTAATTACATCACTAATTAATCATTTCTCTCTATAATTAAATAAATTCCTATTTATTTTATTATTTAATTTCATTTTTAGTTTATGATTAAATAATTATTTTAATTATTCATGGGTCTTTTCTTCCACAATTAATTAAATCCTACTTATTTAATTCCCACCCTTCTCCCTCCATTAGTAAATAGTTATTTTCATTATTTTCGATTTTGTCTTTTCCTCCACTTTCTAATTAAATAATTGTTTCCAATTATTTTAATTAAAAAGTAAGCTTTTCCCTCTTCGTCTATAACTAAATAATTGTTTTCAACAAATAATGGTACTATAATGGAGCACAGGTCCGCAAGCAGGAGTGAAAGTTGGAATGGTGAGGACGGCAAGAGTGTGGAGGATGCAAAAGATCGAGATGTGTAGGATGCCCTATGGTTTCTGGTTTCTTTGATGGTGTCACTAGAGGTATCTCTTTTGGCTTGGTTCGAGTTTTCTAGAGAGGCATTGGGTAGGATTTTTGTTGGGGTCTACAGGCTTCTCTCTGAAACTAACATGGGTTGTGGGGTCTATAGGTTGTTCTCTGCAGATGACATGGGTTGTGGGTTGGATGTTGTTTTTTTTGGCCTCTTTACTTCACTATGTTGTGGGTCGAGGATCTTCTTTTGCTCCTGGCAGTGAGCTTGGTTGAGGGGGTTGGGGAATTTGTGTGTTCTACTCCCCTTCTTTTGTTCTTGATGCAGTCTAGTGGTGTGGCTCTTGGCATGGGTGGAGGATGTTTTCCTCTTTGTTTGTGTATACCACTTCTGCATGGTGTTTTATTTGTGTTGCTTTCCTTGCAGCTGGTGGATGTGTGCTCTGGGGTCTCTAGGGTGGCTTGGTGGGTGGATGGGCCTTTTCTTGTTCCTATTTAGCATAATAGGAAGGCTTGGGTAACATTTGTGTTGGTATGTTCTCCTTCTTGGTTCCTCTTAGTGTCCCTAAGGCCCTTCCGACTATTGGTCTAGTGGTACCCTATTGGGGGTTCTTGCTCTTGGAGAGCTTTGGCTTCTAGTGTCCAACTTGAGGAGTGGTGGTGTCTATTTTACGATGGTTCTATGGTGGTGTTTCCTATTTGTGGCTCTAACCATTGTGTTAAGTTAGCTGGATGGTTTTATTGTTTGGCCTTCTTAATGTTTCCTTCCTATCTGGGATCCTCTTTCTCATTTAGGGCATGTTTTTTTTTGCTCTCTTTGGGTTTGGGTCTCTAGTGGTCCTTTGGCCTATGCTTCTTTTTGAATTATTTTGCTGCCTCCTCTTGATCTCAAGAGGAGTTATTGTTTGGGTTTCTCCTGTTGGTAGTTTTGTTTACCCAGCTGAGTTTCATAATGTTTGGTGTTTTGGTGGCCTTTTGGTTGTAAATCCCCCTGATTTTATAAATTTTATCTTTATGCTGGGAGTTTGTTATTTAACGATGGTTGATTTGGGGTTCTGGTGGAAGATGTCAATGGTTTTCATGCTTTGTGTTTTGGTTGGTGCTAGTTTCTTGATGCTAGGTTTTCTCTTTTGGCCCAGCTTTATTTTCTCTTTGTTTTGTGTCTTGTTCCTTCTTGTCAATTCCTAATGCTTGTGACGCTTAAGGAGGATATAGTTTCCCTTCCTACTGAATTTGGGTATTGTCGGGCCATTTAGATTAAGTCTCTTATAGAGTGGGAGATTGTTCCTTTTGAGGTGGAACCCTCTTCTATTGAGGTGAGGGTGGTAGTTGTCCTATTGAGGTGGAGCTTTGGTGGGAAGGTGCTCCATTTATTTCTCTCTACCAGAGGGATGTCCTATCTTTTAGATTTTTATGTTGGGATGGTTGATCATGTGGGATGCTGCTGCAGGGAGCTGGAAAAGTTCTCTATTTTTCTAGACTCAATTTTGGCTGATGAGTAGATGGTTTGTTGTAGATCGGTTGCTTGGATGCCTGACTACTTCAGGGGATTGCTATTATTTTTTATTAGGGGTCTAATGGTGTCTTACACCATTATGTAGATTATCTTTCTTCGCTTAGGGGTGTCTTCCATGAGCGGCTGGTTAGCTAATGCCTGGCAGATGCAGCTAGGTTCTATGAGTATCCAAGGGTTTATGGTCCTAGTTAAAACTAGGTTGTTAAAGGGTCTCAGGCCCTTGGTTGTTTGTATTATGCAGCGTTTGTAGTCATGAGTTATCTTTAGTGGCTACTAACCCAGGGCCCATTATTTGGTTTATGGTACATTTTTAATTTAATACGGCTTTTTCTATTTATTAGCAATTTACGGGCATCCAAATTCCGTTTTATTACCACCTTTAATCAAAACCAAATGGTGTTTTATTATTAATTATTTGGCTTTCCCCTCATAAATTAAAATAATTTTTATGGTGACTAATTACTCAAAATCCACTCTTTTTTCTGTAAATGCGATACTCTTCCTGTCTCGAGCCAACCGAAGCGTTGAAATCCGCTGGGAGGCCGCAAATAGCATTTAGGTTGATCGAGTGGAATTTTTTTAAAACCACTTTTATGCATTGGCCGGGCCGCGGTTTTATCTTATATGAATCATAGTTTTACTGTGGCGGTACTGAAATACATTACTTTATATCCGACCGTTTATTTGTGTAGATTTTTTTCTACTTTGTGCTATTAACCTATTATAAATCTCATAGAAAGAGGTCAAGTATGGAGATGTGCAAGGCATAAAAAATAACTAAATAGGAATAGTAGCTTTGTGAACTATTCTTATTAAATTATTGAGGTAAATATTTACATTGGTTTTACATCATTGGGAAGAGAGTGGAGGAGAATGGACCAAAAAAATTAGCCCCTAGTTATGATCACATGAAGCCTAAAACCTAGTGATTCCTACTAGTGAGGGGTTAAGTCCATTAATTACATGCAATTTAAAAAAGCAATTTAAGGAATAAAATAATTATCGTAAGATTTAATTGGCAACTCAAATTGAGTTTCATTTTTTAAAAATATTTTTATACACAATGCATTGGAAGTATTATCACACTAAAATTATAATCACCCCTTTTCATTCCATTGGAATTATCTATGCACTAAACATATAAAGTTCCAAAATTTGGGGGGAATTCAAATATTGAATCAAGGGAGGTGTTGTGTGTTAACCAATTTCTACTTTCCTTTTGTAATTCATTTCTACATCTCCTTTTTGCAACAAATTCACCTTAAGCATGGATTCAAATTAGATTGCCACACCTCAACCCATTTCAATTATCACGATTCAAAGCTAAGATTATAACATGTGCTAAAGAAAAAAAGATTCATTACAGCAAACATGGACACTAAGAAAGAACCTATTGCTGAGGAGGCTAAAGAAAAGTGGTTTAACAAAATTTGTCAACCGTTTAAATTTTGTTGTATTAGTTTATCCCATGAAATTATCTCTTTCATGTAGAATCCTTCAATATAACCAATGTAGTTTGACTTGCATTAGAAAAAATATTTAGAAGGGTAGATCACCCAGCTAGATTATACACCTCCTCATAGATTTTGGAGATTTATTTTATTTTTTATTGGGGGTAAATGCTTTCGACCCAAAGCTTTTGGAGATTTATTTTATTAGGAATTAAAATGCTTTTGACCAAATATAGCTCAGTGGTGGCGAAACAAATAGGGACCTTGCTTATCGCCGTTTGAAGCAATTTCAGCAAGTACTATAATTAAGGGTTTGAACAAGCTCGCCAAGCTAGAATTCTTGCTCCCACTAGTGTCGCTTCATTACATTAGTATTTGGCACATCTTTTTTTTTTAAGAGATTTTCCTGGTGAGTGTATCAAGGGAATTTCCCCATCCATATTTTAATAAGGGGAGGTATTTTATCACGTTCATAGACGACTTCTCTAGATACACACGGTTCTACTTCCTTCGGCACAAGTATAAGCTCATCAACAACTTTTAAGACTCCAAGGATCTTACTAAAAAATCAAGGAAACTCATCAAGGTTCTTCAAATAGATAATGGGGGTGAGTATGTCAACAATAGATTTTAGTAGTGCATAGTTCCTTATACTCCCAAATAAAATGATGTTTCAAAGCATAATAATAGATGCTTAAAGATATGACTAACTGCATGACACACTCCAAGGATCCTACACCAAAGTACTAGGAAAAAGAAATCAACTATGCTTACTACATTCAAAATTACGTTCCTCATAAAACATTGGAGGTAATCACTGGCTATGTGCAGGATCATCATGCAAAAACTAGGCCCTTAATTGGCAAAAAAATCATAAAAATCAAAGTTAGGCAACTTGACATAAAAATTTCAATAAGTTATCTATATTATTTCAAAAATATGTAAGAATAGAATCAAGAAGTAGGTGTTTGTCTACCACCCTAACCACAATCAAATGATAATATTTTCTTATAAGATTTTAGATATAAGTAGAAGAATCATGTCCCGATGTGATGAATATTTTTTTGTAATTTTTTCCCAAGTAAATAATTAATTATGAATTTTTTATTACACAACACTAAAAAATCTCATAAAACCGGTATGTTTCCCGTGCAAAATACCAACTTTGATTAAAACTTCGTAAGATTCAATTTTTTCCGGCTATGGCCATACCAGTATCGTAGAATGGCGACCTTATGTTTCCCAGTTAAAAGATATGCTGTTTGAAGGAATATAATGTTTAAAATCAATAATCGATGAGAGCTTAAGTGAAATTTGACCGAAAATGAATAATCAGTATTTGTCCAGATTACCAGAATTGAAGCGCCAGGCATATTGAATAAGGCAATATCATTTAAAGCCGCTCGTTTACATCGTTTAAGGTGAAATGGACGTAAATGCGCACTATGTACCATATATATACTTTTACATTTACATCATGATCTTTTTATACCGCCACTTTGAAGATTGGAAATGTCAGAAAACCATTAGTTGAGCACATTAGGGTCTTCAAATATGTAACCATGAGACATATATCAAATCAAAATTGCAAGGAAATGGAATTGTCTAGTCTAAACCTTACATTTTTGTAGGTTATCTGAATGGTGTGAAAGGTTATTGTATGCTCCACCTAACCACACATGAGTTGTTTATTGAGAGGAATATTAATTTCCAAGAGAGTCTTATTGAATCTACACTTTTTATTTATCCTTTAATGTTGGGCCCACTTGGTTTTGATGATTCTTCTAGAACAATTCAAACCATCCACAATAGATTCCTAAGGTAGTTTGTTCTTCTTCTTCTAGTTTTGATAGTGAGCATAGTGGTGAGGAATCATCTTCATACACTTCTAGACATGATTTTTAGGATGATGTTGCAACACCTGAGTCACCCACTTCTCACCCTCTTTAGGTTAAACAAACTCCTAAGAGTGCACGTACTTAGGTAGGGAATCCAAAAGATAATAGACATACATGGTCAAATTGCATATTCACTATCTTTAGAGTACTATCAAATTGGATATTCACTACAATTTTTACATAGAGGTTCACTTGGATGGATACACATATTTAGATTGGGCTAGTGATACTCAAATTTAGAAGTCCACTTCATGTTATAGTTTCTCACTGGTCCCATCAGTTGGTCTAGTCAAAAGTAAATTTTTATTGCTTTATCATCCATAGAGGTAAGTTATAGGGGAGTTTTCAATTCAAATGCTAAGAATTTTTGGCTTAAAGTAATTCTCACTAAGCTTGGTATTCCATTTATCCATCCCACAACCATGTATTGTGATAACCAAAGCACAATCTAGATATGCATGAATCTAGTCTAGCACCAATAGACCAAACACGTAGATATCCATATTCATTACATTCAAGAGCTTATTCATGGTTAGATCATCAACCTAGTCTTTTGCTAGTCTTCAGAGCAAGTTGTGGATATTTCACCAAACCTTCTATAGAGAGCAAGTTCATTCATTTGTGAGCTCTTCTTGGGGTGCGATCTACTATAGTGGAAACATCATCTTCGAGGGGGGCTTTCTAGTTATCCTAGCTTTTTTCTCCCTTTTAGGGGGAGTTTTCCCACTAATTTTTCTCCCTTTCACCACTTTATGAGAGATTATATTGTACTTGGGTACCTCATTAGACCTAATTTTTGAGACCTCGTCTCTTTGTGCCCACCTAAGATATGTTTAAGGAAGAACTGTGTTAGCATATATATTATTTAATGTATTATACACATAAATATTTACACATGAAACATTAAGCTTATTTAGGTGTCCCAATTAGTGAGAATTGCCTTGCCACCCCTTGAGATTTTTGAAGAAGTTAACTCACCACCACTCTCTATTAGTGGGAGTCAACTACTAAGTCTTCTCCAATGTCAAACTATAGTTGTGTAAATTTTTATTTTTATTTAATTTATTTGTCCTTCACCTTTATCTCCCAATTTAATTAAATAAATATTTATTATTTATTTAATTAATTTATCCTTCCACACCACAGTTCTCCAATAAATTATGGCTCTAGTAAAATTCATCGAAAATAATTCACCGCGAAAATTTTGTGAACGAATTAACATCTACAACCTTCTAATAAATAGGAATGCCTTATTCCAAAAGGGGAAGGATGCCACATCCCCATGTCTGTTGGGATGCCTTATTTCCAAGGGGAGAAGGATGCCGCATCCCCATATCCACCTTCCCATAGTGGAGTAATGTTGACCCTTAAAGGAGGACGGCTAGGCGTAGTCCATATTTACGAAAGAAGGCAGGAAAAAGGAGGAAATGTGCATGAACAAACTAAAGGCTGCACATAGAAGAAAATAATTAATGTAGGAGAAAATCATCATTCAAGAGGAGAGGGGCATGGGTATGGCCTCCCTATTCCAAAAGGGGAGAGACATCAGGTCATGTGAGGAAAAATGAGGATGCTAGAAACTGCTATTAAAATCCTCACTACCGCCTTGCTTGCAAACGTTCGTAGATATAGAAAATATAGAGCGAGAGAGGGGAATTTAAACGCATAAATGGAGGAATTTGGATAAAAGGAAGGAGAAACAATCTAGGAGAAGGCAGAGAATGTAGCAATGACACCTAACCACACTTGACTTTTTTCTAGCATAGTTATTAATTAAATAAATATTAATTATTTATTTAATTAGTTTATTTGTCACTTTTATCCCCCAATTTAATTAAATAATATTTATTATTTATTTGATTAATTTATCTATATCACTTTTATCTCATTTTGATTAAATAAATGTTCATTATTTATTTGTTTATTTATTATATCTATTGAATTAATTTATCCTTTCACATCACACTTCTCTAATAACTGCTAACAATTCACTGTGGGAAAATTCATTGCCATGACAAATTCACCCCAAGGAAAATTCACTACCAAGAAAATTCATTGCATTAAAAGTTTGTGATAAATTTTTCGTCGTGGTTAATTGATAGTGGTGAATTTTTCTTGGGGTGAATTTGTCATCGTGGTGAATTTTCCTATGGTGAATTTGGCAATGAATTTTCCTTTGGTGAATTGTTGGGGGTGAATTTTCTTGATGCAATAAATTATTAAATAATTTTTTTATTATTTAATTAATTATCCGATACTCAAATTAGACGCTTACCACAAATGTCAAACTAACTTTGCATCTCATCCATCCATTTCATACTACATCTCTAAATGTCAACCACTCACATAAAGATATGTCTTAATACATCTCCTAAACCTAGCACTTATCCCTCATGTGACACTTCTCACATGACTATAAATTTAATCCAAACCCTAATCCTCAATGAATCCTAACCATCCATTAATCAATCTATCTTGGCCTTTGATTTCTTTCTTGAAAATTCTATAAATGAGAGGCCTTTGGGTCATAAAGCTCTTTCATTTTCTATCTAAGGTATCTTCATCATGTTGTTGGTTTCATAAGGGATCGCATTCTTCCATCAATATATCAAAAGAGAAAATCAAATGGAGCTAGGGTCCACTCTTCTTCAACTCTATTTGAGGAGAAAGAATAGTTTTAGACGAAGGTATTGTGTTATGTATTACATTATTCTATATACATTTTTTAATATATTTTTTGTTCAAGGAGTTTTGATGGCAGAATATCATGCTGAATTTGACATTGATAACTTTACCTCTTGCAATTCCACACAAATTTATGGAACCGGTGCAGTGGAAAAGGTGTTTTGAATTCTGGAACAGCTTTAGGGGTTCGAGGGAATCTCAGGTGAATGCGGAGACCACTTCGGGTTCAAAAAAAGGTAAGTCGGGTTCTGTAGATAAGGACGTCCACGATAAAATCCAGGTGGATCTAGGTGGAAAGGATGGATCCTCAGTTCCCAAAGTTGTCGTGGATTTGTTGGTCAAGGGGGGTGAAAAAGGTAAGTCGTGGACTTCTTTGTTTCGGGCTCTTTAGTTTTCTCAAATGAAAGGCCCCTTTTCCCCATATGATCCTTTTCCATCCTGGTCTGAAAGGCCATATCCACGTATTGAAATCACAGACCAATATTGCTGGTAATGGCGAACGTTTTGCTGAAATTCCCGGTCCGGGCCTAATATTGGAAGTGGTAGAGTTTGAATAAGAGAATTTGTTCCGACCGTCGAGAGCTACCCTAGAGGGCTTTTATTTCAGCTTTCTCCTATAAAGAGGAGATCATAGGGTCGTCAGAAAATCCCTGACTATCTAAAAGTCTTCCTTGTCCTCTCGCCGGTTGTTCTATCTCAGGCATTCCATCTCCATTCAATATTGAAAAACGGTGCCAGCCGCTAGATGCCATCATATCTTCCCTATACGGGAATTCTGTTGATATCTTCATGGGGATTGCCAGCCTTTTGGAGAAACTTCGGTCCAACATCTAATGATCAAGGCAAGAAATCCCGCGGTCTATATAGAATCTGTGTTGGGGTTTCTCAAAATTTTGATCTTCCCTCCTCGATTGACATCCAATCTAAGTTAGGGGTGTGGAAGCAAGCTATTGAATTTTAAACAACACCCTTTGTTTGTTTCAAATGTTGAAAATATGGGCATTGGGCTAAGAAATGTCCGCTAAATAATAAAAGTGAAAAGGAGAAAGCGGCCAACCCTAAGAATGTTTGGAAAAAAAAATCAGAGGAGGTGAAGCTTGTGCCTGTTCCAAATTCGAAGGAGAATATTGAAGGATGTACTTTTCCTCAAAACTTGAAGGATACTCATAAACACTTGAACGAGGATGCTTGCTTTGAGTCTGAAGGTACCTGCTCTCAGGTTCCTAAGGATCCTAAATATTTCTTCTCCCCCCTGGGGAAAGAAAGGATGGCTTTCCTTCCGAGGTGGGAGCTCAAGAAACTCTGGAGATGGCTGCTTCTAGAAATGAAGTTTCGGGTTTAGTTCTGTCCTCTCCTTTGTTGTCGGATGGATGTATGAGTGTTCCTGGGCTGGAGGAAATACCCATTATGGGTTTATCCCTGGAGATAGGAATTTCGGCCCCTGTTCCTTTTAATAACCCTTGCTCTAATGGGGTTTAGTCTCAGGAGGGAGCCAATCTGAAAGTAGTGAAGGACACTTATGAGATCCAAAGTATGAATATGAAAACACCTAATCTCAATACTCCAAAAACCAAGAATGGTTTAATGGATACCCTCCCTTGGGACCAGAGACTGTTACCTGAAAAGGATGGGGAATTAAGCAGAGAATTGGAAAGCCAAGATGAAACTAAATGGGAGGAGGTTATCTCACATTCAAAATCCAAAAAAGAAAAAAAGAAGGTGAAGGAATCTTCTAGTGGTATGGTCACCAGAACTAGAGCCAAGGCCGATTGTGGGATGTCCAAGCCTTACCTGGGAAGAAAATCTGAAAAATGGCAAAGGGAGCAAGGTAGCCTTCAGGATATTGCGGATGGTATCCAAATGACCATCCCGAAGATACTTCAATCACCAGGTAAGAAATGAAAATTATGTCTTGGAATATAAGAGGCCTGAATAGCCATCATAAAAAGGATGTTTTGCAAAATTTTGTTAGGGATCATAAACCCGATATTCTTCTTATTCAAGAAACTAAAATGCCTAAAGATAAAGTAGAAAATCTTAAAAAATTTCAGAACTGTGGGGTTCATGGAAATAGTTATGCGGGAGCTTCGGGAGGTATAGTTACTTTCTGGAATAAGTTGTTTATTAAAGGTGAACCCTTAATGGAGAATGGTAATGTTGTAGCTACTAGATTCACCCACATAAGAGACAATTTTTGCTGGGTCCTTTCCAATATATATGCCCCGAATTGTAAGAATGCTAGAAATTCTTTTTGGCTAGAGTTATCTGGTTTTCGTAGATGTTCTGCCAATGAACACTGG
>VDFB02344840.1:0-20853 GCA_007258455.2 Sequoia sempervirens | reverse complement strand
TGGATTTTCTATGGTTTTACGTCTTCAACACAACCAATGGAAGAACCAATATGACACATGTTAAGCGTTTTCCCCCAGTCGAGTATAAGACCAAATGAGTATGAATAGGGTAAAATGGGGGATATTATATGCACTTGATGTCAATCGTTCCAGGATATGGGAAAGACTACTACCTACTATGAATGGTATATACAAGTGATGGATACGAAAGATAAAGGATATGTATAGGGAAGTGGACTATGTACAGGGCAAGGACTATGTACAGGGTAAGGACTAGATTAGAATAATAGTAGACAAAGGAGTAGAGTTAACTACACATGGCACCTATTTGCCAGGTTTTCACCATGGTACCTATCCAAAGCGCCACCGAAGTGTTTTTCACTATTGGACAAATGATTTGTCTTTACTATTTTTTGGATTATCTAATTTTTTTGGTGTTACCAAGACACCTGTTTGAGGGGTTTTCACCCTGGTAACGATTTTTGTGATTTTCTAATTTTTTTGGTATTTTTTCCAATTAAGACAAAGCTCTCAGAAGCTATGCATAGAAACTTTTCAGATGCAGAGTATTGATTGGCGAGGATAATGGTTCCTCTTCAGGAGTAGAGATTTGGTACACTCCTGATCCAAAAGCTTCTGTAACAATATAAGGTCCTAACCAGTTAGGTTCAAACTTTCCCGGTTTGTCTCTTTCTGCTTGATTCTTTGGGTTCTCCATTAAAACCAAGTCACCAATGTCAAAGTTTATGCTCAAGACCTTCCTGTTATATCTATGAAAAAGGCAATTCTGATATGCTTGGAGATGGTCGAGTGCCTTCTATCTTTGCTCATCCAGGAATTCTAGCTCATGGAGTCTCAATACTCGGTACTCTTCATCATCAATGTGGCCTTTCAAGGATACCCTTAGGGAAGGAATCTTGACCTCAATAGGAAGAATAGCTTCAGAACCAAATACAAGTGAATAGGGAGTTGCACTAGTGGGAGTACGGATACTTGTGCGATAAGCCCATAAGGCGGGATTAAGTTGTAAATGCTAGTTCCGACCAACATCATTGACAGTCTTCTTGAGGATTCTAATGATGGTTTTGTTAGATGCCTCTACTTGGCCATTACCTTGTGGGTAGTATGGAGTGGAAAAGTGATGTTGAATATGAAATTCATCACACAAATGGCAGACTTCTTGATTCTTGAATGGGCGGCCATTATCGGTAATTATAGATTGAGGGACACCATACCAACAAATGATATAATTCAGGATAAATTTAGAAATCTATGTGCCGGTAATATATGTCATAGGAATGGCTTCAATCCACTTCGTAAAATACTTTGTGGCAGTGATAATGAATTTGTGTCCATTAGATGAGGTGGGGTAGATCTTACCTATGAGGTCGAGTCCCCATTGGGCAAAGGGCCACGGTGACGTTATAGGACGAAGTTCCTGGGCTGGTGCATGTATCAAGTCTCCATGAACTTGGCATTGGCAACATTTCTTTACAAAGACATATGAGTCTTTTTCCATAGTAGGCCAGTAATAACCCAGTCTCATAATCTTTTTGGCTAAGGTAGGATTGCTAGAATGAGAACTGCATATACCCTCGTGCACCCCACGCAAGGTTGCTTGTGCTTCAGTAGAATCAAGACATCTCAATAAGGTATTATCTAAGGCACGTCTATATAAGGTGTCTCCGACGATGGTATATTTGGCTGATTTGCAGAGGAATGTCCTAAGTTGGTTGTTTGATAGGCCAGTGGGTATGACTTCGGTATGAAGGTAGTCATAGATTTCCTTGTACCATGGGGAATCAGGACCAACAATGTCACACACCATTTCAGAATCTGGGATATCATAGGCTGGGACCAACAACTATTCCACCAAGAACTCAAACATAGGCATGTTGTTAGGAATGTCGAGAAGTGATGCAATGGTAGCCATAGCGTCTGTTGCCCTGTTTAAAACATGAGGTATGTGATGAAATTTGACCTTGTCAAAATACTCTTTGAAGCTATCAGCCATATGTTTATAAGGAGTAAGATTTTCATCCTTAGTCTCATAATCATCATTCACCTATCTGATTACTAGTTGAGAATCACCATATACTTGTAGACTCTTAATTTTCCACTTGACGGCCATGCGTAACCCTGTCACTAGAGCTTCATACTCTGCTATGTTGTTAGTACATGGGAATGTAATCCTGAATGACTTATGGATGGAATCACCTTGTGGTGTGAGAAACAGTATACTAGCCCCTGAACCATGATTTGTATGTGAGCCATCAAAGTACATTTTCCATGTTATGTTGGTGTCAATTTTAAATATAAACTCATCTGGAAAATCTGCAACTAATGGATGATCTGCCTATATGGGTGCATCATCTAACTGATCAGCAATGACCTATGCTTTAATAGCCTTTCTTTCTACATACTAGATATCATACTCACTAAGTATCATTACCCATTTGGCTAGTCGCCCTGTTAATGTTGCCTTGCTGAGAAGATATTTCAAAGGATCTATTTTTGCAATCAACATTGTTTGATGGTTTAGAATATAGTGCCTTAGTTTTTGGGTAGCAAATACTATTGCAAGATAGGCACGTTCAATGGTACTATAGTTGAGCTCATAACCTACTAAAGTCTGACTGATATAGTAGACTACCCTTTCATGACCTTCATCGTCATTCTGTGCAAGCAATGCTCCAAGTGAAGAATGGGTTGCAATAATATAAAGGATCAATGGTCATCCTTCAACAGGTGGCATTAAGACTGGTGGTGTAAGTAAATATTCCTTAGTCAGTTGAAAAGCCTCTCCGCACCTAGCTATCCATGCAAACGGTACTCCTTTCTTCAGTAGATGTTGAAAAGGATGTGTCTTATCTGCCAACTGCACTATAAATCTTTTGATGGATTGCAGTCTTCCTTGTAGTGTCCTTAATTGACTGAGATTAGTGGGTGGAGGCATGTCTATGATTGCTTTTACCTTAGTTGGATCCACTTCAATGCCCCATCTAGAAATGATATAGCCTAACAACTTTCCTGACTTGACTCCAAACACACATTTCTTGGGATTGAGTCTCACTTTATACTTCTCCAACCTCTGAAATATCTTGTCTAAAACTTGTAAATGTTCTTCCCTTGTCTTAGATTTAACAATAAGGTCATCGACATAATCGTCCATTAGAGTATGTACTAGATCATGAAAGATAGTAGTCATTGCATGTTGATAGGTTGCTCCAACATTCTTGAGTCCAAAGGGCATAACATTCTAGTAATACGTTTTCCAAGGACAAGTAAAAGCCATCTTAGGTTGGTCTTCAGTTGCAATTTTGATCTGGTTATATCTTGAAAATCCATCCATAAGGGATAACATCTCATATCTTGTTGTCATGTCAACTATCATGTCTATGTTAGGCAAAGGAAAATCATCCTTAGGACAGGCCTTGTTAATATCTCTAAAATCAGTGTAGATGTGGATGCCCCCAGTTGGTTTAGTGACCGGTACAAGATTGGAGATCCAATCAGCATAGTCGACTGATCTTATGAAACCAATGTCTAACAGTTTCTTGAGCTCTGCCTTGACTAATAAAGCAATTTGTGGGTGCATTTTTCTCAATTTCTATTTTACTGGCTTGACTCCTGGTTGTAAAGGTAAGTGATGTAGAACAAGTTTAGGATCCAACCTTGGCATGTCGGCATATGACCAGGAAAAATTTATCTATCTCTGTGCAAAGAAGTTATGAAACTCTGGCTGTTCTTCTGTTGTCAAGGACGCTGCAAAATAAATGTCGAGGATTCTCTTTGGTACCTATGTTGACTTCTCACGATTCTTCAACGAAATGGGTGACTTTTTTCTTGCTGCAGGAGAATGTTCAAAACCTCCATCGTGGGGTGCCTCTAAGGAGTTTTCACCTTCGAATGCATCCTTTCTTTTTACTTTTTCATTCTAAAGGTGCCTTCCCCGGTTTTCACCTAAGGAACTCTGTCCTTTTATCACTTGTTTTATTCTTTTTTTCTCATTTTTGTGACTGGAGAGTTGAACAAATTCCCCAAAATATGCTTTGTTGTCCAATTCAATGGTAAAACCAGCCTTATGGTCACCATTTGGTATGCCTTCTCATAATCCTGAGAACTTAGCAATTGCCTCGTCATTCTCAAAAATGTCTAAGATGGGGTGTGTCTTGTTGGTCCCAATCAATGAGTTGGGGATAAACTAAGGGCATGTCATTAGGAGTTATCAAATTTTAATGGGGTCAAGGTAAGGATTGAGTTATTCATATGGTCACAAAAGTCTTGTACTAAGTCATGTTTGCTCTTAGGTTTAGGTCTAGGCGGATTGATAGGTGGGCCTAATGCCAAGGTTTGACTATTTGAAATAGATGGATCAGGTTGCCAAGAGGTAGGATCAAGTGATTCCCAATAGTAGTGTTTAAACCATTCCTCTTTTGTCATTTTCTTTGGTGGATAGGAATTCAATGGATTTGATGAGGAACTTAACATCAAGTCAAGTTCCCCAAATAACTTGTCAAGGTCCATGGAAGAAGTAAAGGATAGGGAATCCCACTCATAATCGTTAGAGTTGGGGGAGTCACAATGATATTGGTCCACTGGTTCATGAGATGTCCTAATATCTTCTGAAGCACTTACTTCCATAATTAAGGGTGACACAATACTAGGAACGCCAATCTGAATACGTTGAAACCCTAGCCCCACTCCTTTTGGCCACTAAGAAACAAATATTGGTTCAATCCTCCCATCTTGGTTTAAGCCTAAACCACTTTGTCCATCATATCCTTTGCTTTGCATGATTTTGAAACCCTTTCCATATAGATTTTTTGGAATATGAGCAAGTAAGAGGGATTCCTCATCATCTTCCCTATATAGCCAGGAAGTGACATCTTCTGCATTTGCGGCCTCTTTGCTTAATTCTCCCCATTTAATGAAAATTGTTGCGGGAGGAACATGTATAGTGACCATATATTTTTCCCAATCTAATGTAGGTAAACCATATGTCTTAGGAGGGATCAAATGGCTAACACAATAAGAAGTCTTCATGTAATATTCTCCACAACCCTTGTCTTGGATCTCAACCCTAGGAGTAGTAGGAATTGAGGGTGAAATAGATGTTTGAGTGAGTGTGGATGGATCAACATAGGAGGATGAATTGGATGATGAGGCCTCTTATTTTACTGGCACTTGGCATTGTGGGATCTCTTTTAGATTGGTACAATACTGGAATGGATCTGGATCACCGTCTATAGTTATTTTTGTGCCATTATAAGGTAATTTAAGACACTAATGATACGTGGAAGGGACCACCTTCATAGCATGAATCCATGGTTTTCTAGCAAAAGGTTATAGGGGAGGGTGAGATCCAAGACCTGGAACTTTATCTCCATTACCACAGGACCAATTTTGATAGGAAGTGTTACCACCCCCTTTGATTTATGTTCCTCATCATCATAAGCTTTAATGAAAATAATTTTGGATGTGTCTACGCATGCTTTTGAGAAACCCAATGCCTTAATTAGTTTTAAAGTACATAGATTTAACCCTGCTCCTCCGTCTACCAAAACTCGTCTAGCCTTGGTGTCATCAATAAGGACTTCGAGATGTAAAGGATCATTATGGTGGGTCTTTTTAGTTGCATAATCCTGTTCAAAAAACATGGCATGATGATTATTGGTCAGATAGCCGACCATTTCCTCGAAATGATTGAAATCAAGGTCAGTGGGGACCATAGTGATTTGTAAAGCTTTATCTAAGATAGATCGATGCTCAGGAGAAATACACAACAATTCCAAGATTGAAATTTGAGCTGGGATTTTTCCCAACTGGTCAAGTAGGTTATATTGTAACTTGGAAGACTGTTGTGTTTGCTGCAATGGGGGGCCTTGGATAGTGATCTTAGTATGATGAGTATTGACTACGCACTCAGGAGTTGTATTGATAATAATGGTATTGATATTCTCATCAGCAGCGCGAAGGCAATGAATGATTTTGCCACTATTATAATCATGCTTGATACTTGCATAATTGGCTGACATATTGGTCTTAGTACTCAAACTAGGAGCAGTTCCCTTCCGTGGTCATGTAATGGGTCAAAAAAGACCTAATGATCAGTGTTTGATGACTTTGGTTTTTGTCCACCAACTTCAATTATTCTCCTTTAGACAAGATCTTGTATGATGTTCTTCAGTTGCCAACAATTTTGTAGGTTGTGTCCCTTAGTCCAATGATAATCACAAAAAGCATTATCGTCCCACCAAGATGGTTTAAATTGTCCTAGATTGTATTGTCTTGGTTCCTACAACTGTATAAGATTATGTTGTAACAGTTGTTTGAATACAGACTCAATGGGTTCCCCTAAGGGAGTGAACTCATGATTTTGAAATCTCCTTTGTTGTTGTGGATGTTGAGTATTTTGTACCATGTTAGGAGGTTGATTGACAACATTAAGTGTATTTGCAAGCGTGTGAGGTCCTTGTAGTGTGATGAGTGGTCCCGCTTGTACTGTTTTAGCATCAACCACCCCATCATTGGTGACATTTTTGTTGCGAGACCAAAATCTGATTCTATCAGTGGGAGTGTTTTGTACCATCAAATTTCTATTGGGTGTTGACATCTTAAGTTCACCTTTTTCAAGGAGATCCTTTTCTATTATAACCCCTTTTTCCACTAGTTCCGAAAAATATGTACAACAATGTACCCTTAAGTTACTCCGTAGTTTTGCATGAAGGTTCTCCTGGAACATAGTACCTTTTTTGTTTTTCAGGTATCTCAACAGGACATCGACTAGCTATGGTCCTCCATCTCTAGAAGAAAGCAATAAATGTTTCACCTTCGTCCTATGTTGTGTGACAGAGGGTTGCAATATTTATCTCATGGTCTATGTTAAAGGAGAATTGCTCCACAAATTTCTCAACCAGTTCGCCCCAAGATCTGATGCCAGAGTCTAGACCTGAAAACCACTCTAGCACAATTCCTACAAGACTTCTTGGAAATAATCTCATAAGATACGTGGGGTCATAAGCGACATCTATGCATATGGTAGAAAATTCCCTTATATGTTCTATTGGATTCCATTTTCCATTGTACTTAGGGAGATTCGGTATGACATATCTGTGAGGGAAAGGGGTCATGTACAATGATCTATCAAAGGGAAATGGGCATATGTCCTTTGTTGAAAATGATTTCTTAGTTGACACAGACATATTATCCATTTGAGTTTGTAGGGCCTGCATTTTTGTTTGTAAAACGTCAACTTGGGTCAAAGATGTGCTAGGGGGATTATGCGGATCCATGTACGTATTCTGAAATCCAAAGTCTCATGATGGGTTTCAATTGAACGTTGGTATCTGAGGTGGATTTGGATTCAGAATGTTGGTAAATGTGTTCTAGTCTAGAATCTGCATAAATTGGTGTTGACCTGGGATCTGTGTAAACGGATTCTGAGCACCACTTTGGGAAAAGGGATTTTGGTTAGGAATCTATGTAAATGGTTGGTGTCTTGGAATCTATGTAAATGGATTATGACCACCAATCTGAGAGAACGAATTCTAATTGGGAATTGGTGTGAAAGTATTCTGACTACCAATCTGAGTGAACGGATTTTGATTACCATATTGGAAAGAGGGAATGCCTCCTGTTTGTGTAGTCTGCGGTATAGTACTAGTGACTTGAACACTAGGTATGGTCGTTGACTGCTGTATGATACTGACATGAGGTATGGCCGTTAACTGTGGTATGGTATTCGTGACAGTGACATTTGGTGTAGAGGTTGATGTTTTAGATCTTTTACTCCCAACAAGAGGACTAAAGGGAGTGGACGACAATGCCCCTACAATGAAGTTAAATCTCGATGTCATGCCAGACGTACCAAATGGAGATGTATGGACTATCATACTATGTGTAGGTATGTCAGATGGTATGGTTGTATTTACCTGAGGTACAGTAGTACTGGTAGTCTTGTTTGTCCCTTGGGTAGGTTGAGTTTGTAAGGTGCTAATATCAAATCCTAGGGGTAAGGTAGCGCCTTCAGCTAGCAATTTGGCTAAGTATCGTTGACGATCATTTGCTAGGTACTCATCCACAAAAGAGGAAAATTCAGGGTCTTGTGTTGTAACCTCTATGTCTTCTACTGTAATATGTCCCTGAGTGTTTCTAGTGGTGAATTGGTCTAGTAAAGTCCTGTGAGGTCTAGTGGAGAATGGATTAATGAATTCATTTGGGTTTGACATCTTTTCTCTCTCTTTTCTCTTAGACCTAGTTTCAACCATGTAAGATAAGCTCAATATGCAAGGAATGCAAAACTACGTCTATGGACAGTATGACTCTAGTCTATATTTTTGAAATTTTCTGAATGCAAAATAAGGAATGTTCTAGGATGATGCTAGTCTAAGATCTAAAGGTGCAAAGTCTAAGTGAACTTCTATGGGAATCAATCTTGTAACTTAAGATGGAGGGACCAACTACCTAAAGTCTAACCAAGGCGTCAATCTAGTTAAGTCAAGGAACCAATGTAGGACAAGAATCAAAAACAAGTTGAGTTTCCTAACTAGACTGATGAGCTAGGATGGACTCTTTGTAAGACAAAGGACAAAATGATAGGACTAGGTTCAATGACAAATTTCATTGACGCTATGATTTTTTTTAGAGTATAGACGGTGGACCTATCCTAAAGTTCGTAAAAATGACCTTCCTAGAAGTTTGATCTAAAGGTAATATGTAATCTAATATGAGACCAAAATCTAGAGTATAGATGGTGGACCTATCCTAAAGTTTGTGAAAATGACCTTCCTAAAAGTGTAATGCAAGGTAATATGTATTCTAAGATGAAACTAAACTCTGAATTAAGACAACTATGGTAATGACCGAATGAACCTAAAGGATGCAAAATTGAGCAAATCATTTTAGGTTTCTATTCAAGGAATATTTGTGTAAAGACAACTAAAACTGGTATAATTGTGTTGACTGGATAGTGACTGTGATTTCATAGATGCGGTTCAAGTTAACAGTTGTGGTTTTCTAGTGATCAATTGCATTTCCTGGTAAAGTTCAATGTGTGACTCTGATAGATGTGGTTAACCTTCTAACAGATGCGACTCTAACTGATAGATGCGACTCGCAGTTAAATAGATGTGACTCGTAATAACATATGCGAGTCAAAGTTTAACAAATGTGACTCGTAATCACAGATGTGATTCAAAGTTAAACAGATGTGACTCATTATAGAGATGTGACTGGAAGTTAAATGGATGCAACTCTTAATAATGCGGTGAAGCTCAAAGTTAAATAGATGTGACTCTAAAAATCAATTGCGACCTTTTGGTGAACAGTTGCGACTCTCTGTGTATTTTCAGTGATGAGATTTTAAAACCAACCATGTTTTCCGTGATCAAATTTTGGCAAACAAGAACAATCATAAGACAAAGTGTTTTCAGTTTGATTTTAGACTCAAAGAATGTTTAAGTTGACAATAGACAAGTACATCCTAATAGGCCAAAGGGCTAGGGTTTTGTATACTTGAGTATAGCCACCAAAAATACCACAGTTGGTGATAAACACCTTTCCTTCGAGCCGGATAGCTTAGAAATTTGAGGTGGCAGTGGCTCCCCTCCACAGCTCATTAATGTGTCTTTCAAGGCACACCAATTTTTGAATTCTTTGCACAATGAACTCCAAGAACTACTATCTCTACCAAGGGATCAATGGTGAGTCTCTTTGGGGATGATCTTGTACCCTACGCTATACCAAGCAATGGCCACAAAATAGGTTGGTCTCTAAAACAAAAGGTATTTAGTCACGAGAATTTAGTTCATAGGGCATGATCCATGAGGCGAGAGTCCCCTTTCAGATCCATCTCAGTGGAACCATACATGTGATTCTTGGACTTTCCCCAAGAATCCACTTTTATATACCAGTTGGAAGTCCCTCGAGTTCAGGGTGCTACCAGTCTGAGTCATCCTGGGGTGAGTACTTTCTCCCACTAGAACAGGCCCAAGTTCTAGAGTTGGTAACTATTTCTCTTACACCTAGGATCACACGGATGTGCAAGGGGAGAGGATACTTCAATGTACCAAGTCATGAGGGTAACCAAACTTGTGCTTTCGCACCAAACACAGTAGACACTTGTTAATTTTAAACCAAACAAAATATTTGCTATGCTACCAAACAATCTGTTTCAAAAATTAACTAGGGTCTTTGACAAGCATCCTGTAGAAAAATTCATTAGTAGTTTTCAATATCGTCTTCGTCAATCGTCCTACAAAAACTTGTTAACTTCCAAAAGGCCACACGCTGAAAATCAGATATTAGTAACACAAATTAATTAAAAATTTCAAATTTTTGAAATTAGAAATAAAGGTTACCAGTCAATTGTGTCACTATGTTACCAGTCAGATGTGTCGATATTCTCTTCAATTGTGTCTAGGTATTTTACCGATTCGATTTAATGATTCGAGAATTTACAAATGCATCCATATTTTTTTGAGATCGTCATTTCAGTCCAATGAGATCACGGTTGAAGTCAATTGTGTCACTTGGTCAAACTGAGTAAATACGTGAATGTCAATTCACTGACATTTCATCTATCGTCGCGTTGATACGTACAAAACACCGCAAAATAAAATAAAGAATCTACCGGATCTGCGAAGATAGCATCTTCATATGCGAGGTTCACCAAATGTAACCAAAAGAAAGTGCAGAATAGAAAACAAGTTAAACATGCAATGCAATCTAAGATTCTAAATGCAATCTAAGTTAAGCAACAAAGAACAAAGGAAAGTAAAACATAAACAAAATGAAACAATCTCACCCAATTGCTATGTATTTTCATGATTCATCTCGATTGCCCTTCTCCATTTTGCTTGTAGTCGTATAATTGCCCTCATATTTTTTGTAATTTGTGCAAGTATAGCCTAAGATAGTAATTTAGCAAAATATCGAAGATTCAAGACAAGTGCTCACAAGATTTGAAAAGAGATTTCAATTTTGAGAGAGAGATTGGAATGATGAAGACTAGATCAATTTATAGAAAATTGATCATTCGAATGACAGGCCAGGATTGAAAGATCAACGGATGGTTAAGATTGACAGATTAGACATGCATTCTGAGAGCTGTCAGTAATAACATGAGTGATACAAATTAGAAATAGGATTAAAGATTAAATAAATGATTTAATCTTCTAGTTTGGTATTCGAAAATAGAAGAAATATCTTTGCATAACAAAGATAAAGATATATTAAAGCCACTCTCTGTTTTAATGCATGCACAAGATTTAATTAATTAAATAGGAATATTTAATTAATCCAAATGTACACACAATTGAGTTAGAACTAGATGACTAAATGATTTGACGAAGAGATTACTCGAGAACGCCACTCAGACATTACACAAAGAGTTAACCAAGCGATTAAAATAGATCTCTTGAGTCGAGTAAAAGTGAATACTTAGATAACTCACATAATTATCTAAATATAGATGAATGCATTAAAATAGAATTTATGAATTAAATAATTTATTTAATTCAAGACTCGACATTTGAAGAATAATTAAATAAATAAGATTTATTTAATTAAATGATGAAGGGACTTTAAATGAATAATTAAATAAATAAAGAATTTATTTAATTATAGTGGAAGTATGATAAAGAGTAAATTAAATAATGATTTATTTAATTTGACAAGAAAGAATAAGGTTAATTAGTAACATAATTAAAATAAAAGCGTTTATTTAATTAATCAAATAGAATAAAAAGAAAAGTGTGAATTAAGTTAAATAAAGATTATTTAATTAATAGAAAGAAGAAATGCTGGAGTTGTCTTTACATGCACTCGTCGGTTCACTATGACCTAGATACTTAGCTAGTCAGAGATGTCATACATAGTTGGAAGGTATCCATAGTTGTGTAATGGTATTAGTGATGGAGGAACATCCATGGATCAGTGCAATCCTATATAAACTTGAAGGTGTTATTTTTTGAAAATTTTCAATTTTGGTGTGTTGGATTTCATGTTTGATTATTGAAATTCATATTTTGGTGTGAGATTAAATATTTTGTGATGTGGGAAAATTTGAATTTGGATTTGATTTCAAATTGGGTCAAATTGGTGAAGGCAAATCATGGAGAATATGCTTTAAAATTGAAAAAGAAGAAAAGTAACAATTAATGGTTTGGGGTTATTGGATCCATTAAAGCCATTTGTAACTCCTATTTTGAATTTCCATAGCTCCTAAAAAAATAGGAACCTAGGAGGTGGGCGCCAAGGTTAAGGAATCTATTTTTTTACTTTATTTGTGAATGCATTAAAGCCATTTTAAAGCCATATTGTATTTCCCAAGTCCAAAAGATTGAAATGCATATTTTATTCAAGATTGAATATTAAATTATATTTTATTTTCTCTTCCTGGAGGTGGGCATTGATTTTCCTAGGGGGGTTTTGGAATGCAAGCTAAATGATAATGAAATGCATTGAAATGCCATTCTAGGAAAGCATGAGAAGATAAAAATTGAATTTCTTTCATTTTAAGTTAGTCTTTCAGAGAGGAAAAACACAAGAAGAGAAGAAGGGAGTTTCTTACTTTAGATGGAGATTTCTTTGTTGGATTGGCAGATTTGAGAGTGTTGACAAAGGAAAAATCAATAGAACTTGTGTAGATGAAGACATTGTTTGTGAAATGCTTTAAACTTGAAGGTGTTGGAGAGAATATTGACTCTAGGCTTTGATTTGTTGCTGAAAATCAGATTGTGTGTGATTTCCATGGGTTTCTTATGGCTTGTTACAACCTTCAACCATGGTTGGATTGTAATAGATTAATTTACCATATTTAATTCAAATATTTTCCGGTTGCATATTGCAATTTGAGCTTGGAATTTGTGTTTCAATTTCTCTGTGTTGTTGAATGATATTAGTGAGCTTTCTAAATTCCATTTGCAAGTTAATTTAATTTATATAGCTCATACATTAGTGGTATTAGATTTGTTGATCTTGTGTGTGTAAACAGACCACCAAAGAGAGGCAGTTTACACCAGGACTATGAGTGTGGTGTTGCAAAAAAAAATGTTTGCTAGAGGAGCCCCACAAGGTAGGGGAAGAGGTAGAGGAGGAACAAATAATTTTATTAGAAATGATGAAATTAGAGCCTTGAGAAGGCAGGTTGAAACTTTGCAAAATGAGATAAGGAGAGGATTTGCAAGAGTAAGAGACCCAAGAAGTGAAGATGATGAAGATGGAGATGAATATACAAAGAATGCTAGTTTATATACTGAACAAAGAGAAGAGATTGCAACAGTTGCAAATGACCCACTGCTGAAAGCTTTAACAAAAATGGGAAAGAGACCGAAGATGGAGGTTCCTGCCTTCAATGGTAGTTTGAACCCAAAAGAATTAATAGATTGGCTTAATGAAATAGATGAGTATTATGAATTTGAGGAGGTAGAAGGCCTTGATAAAGTGAGATTTGCTAAGACAAGGCTAAAAGGGCATGCTTCAATATGGTAGAGAGAAGTCCAATTAGAAGATGGAAGAAGAGGAAATGAGAAGATTACCAAATGGGATAAAATGGTTGATAAATTAAAAAGGTGGTTTATTCTAGTTGATTATGAATTAGATTTTCTCAAGGGGATGAAAGGTTTGAAACAAGGAAAGAAAACTGTTAAAGAGTATACAAAATAATTCCATAAAATCCTCATAAGAATTGGACACTCAGAAGTAACCAAGGAGAATATGGCAAGGTACATGAATAGGCTACGATCAAGCATTCAAGAAGAAATGACATTGGTTAGAGTTGTGACAATGGAGGATGCCTATCAAATGACATTAAAGATAGAGGAAAGGTTGAACAAGAAATTTGAAAGCAAGCATAAAGCAAGTGGGCGTGGAGACAAAGTAGGAGGAAAAACATACAAAAATGAAGAAAATCAGTAAAAGAGTTCCAAAAATGAAGACAAAAAGAGAAGAAAAAAAGGAGACAATAATACCACATAAGAGAAACAAATGTGAATGAGGAAGAGGTGCGATTCTTCACAATCTAAAGATGCTGAAGATGGAGATGTTTTGATGACAAGGAGAGCACTCTTGAATGAGGATAGTGAGCCTATGTAAAGAAAGAAGTTGTTCAAAACAAGGTGCAAGTGTGAAGGAATGGTGTGTAACATCATAGTTGATAGTGGAAGCATGGACAATCTTGTTTTTGATGGGATGGTGAAAAAGTTGAATCTTGAGAGAAGAAAACATCCAAATCCATATTGGATTGCTTGGGTGCAAGATAATAAAAAAATGTTGGTAAGTGAACAATACAATGTGAAGTTTAAAATTGGGAATTACCATGATTAAATTCTTTTTGATATCATCCCTATGGATGCTTGTCACATTTTGCTTGGAAGGCCATGGAAATATGACTGAAAATCCATACATGATGGGTGTGTTAACACCTACACAATTGTGAAAGATGGAGTGAAGCAACCTATTCTAGCAGCTGAAACCTTTGAAGGAGGAAAATGTTCAAGTTTGTGGTAATGCTAGAATTTGTTTGGTTGATGAAAGGAGGTTTCTTGAAGGTATGAAGCATGAGAAATTTTGTTTTGCTATTATTCCTAAAGTTACCAGTGAAGTTGTAGATGAAGTTCCTATAGAGGTTGTTGATTTGCTGCAAGAGTTCAAGATGATTGTTTCACATAATGTGCATAAAGGAATCCCACTAGTGAGAAAAATCAATCATCAAATTTATTTGATTCTAGGGGAAAGTTTTCCAAACAAGGCAGCCTACAGAATGTCACCTACAAAGAATGAAGTGGTAAATAGAAAAGTTGCTAATTTATTAAAGAAAGGTTTGATAAGAGAGTTTAAGCCCATGTGCAGTTTCTGTTGTTTTTGTCACCAAAGAAAGAAGGAGAATGGAGAATGTGCACAGAATCTAGGGCTATCAACAAGATTACAATAAAATATAGATTTTCATTACCAAGAATGGATGAAATAATGGACTACTTGAGTGGAGCAACATATTTTAGCAAGATTGATTTGAAGAGTGGGTATCACCAGATAAGGATACATGAAGGAGATGAATGGAAGAAAACATTCAAGACAAAGGAAGGTTTGTATGAGTGGTTAGTCATTCCATTTAGGATAACCAATGCACCTAGTACATTTATGAGGTTAATGAATGAAGTGTTGAAATAATTCTTGGGAAGATTTGTGATTGTGTATTTATATGACATTTTAATTTTTAGCAAGACTCTTGAGGAGAATTTGATGCATATTAGACTTGTTTTTGAAAAGCTTAGAGATGAAATTTTTTTGATTAACCTCAAAAAGTGCAGATTTGTGAAGAGGGAATTGGTGTATTTAGGATTTGTTGTTTTAGGAGAAGGCATCAAGATGGACCTGGAAAAGGTAAGAGCTATTCTAGAATGGCCAACACCAAGGAGTGTAATTGAGGTGAGATCATTTCACAGGTTAGAAAGTTTTTATAGATAATTCATCAATGGTTTTAGTAGCATATGTGCACCACTAACTAAAACAAGGAGGGGTGATAAGAATGAATTCAAGTGGACTATAGGGGCAGTGAAGAGATTTGATTTGTTGAAGAGTGAAGTGACAATGCAACCTATTCTAGCACTTCCAGATTTTAACAAGGTGTTCCAAGTGGATTGTGATACAAGTGGGAATGCTATTGGGGTTGTTTTAAGCCAAGAAGTTAAGCCTATTTCATATTTTAGTGAGAATTTGAATGATGCTAAGAAAAAATATTCAATTTATGATCAAGAGTTTTATGCAATCATTCAAGCACTTAAGAAATGGAGACATTATCTCATGCCAAAAGATTTTTTTTTGTATACTAGTCATAAAGCACTCCAATACTTGAGTAGTCAAGGGAAGTTGAGTTTTTACAAACTTACACATTTATTTTGAAACATACGAGTGGGAAGTCTAACAGAGTTGCTAATGACTTAAGTAGAAGACAAGATTTGTTGACTGAAATGCAAGTTGAAGTTGTGGGTTTTGATGAACTCAAGAATATGTATGAAGGAGACTTGGATTTTGGTGAGGCATGTAAAGCTTGCAAAGATCCTATTACAACAAATAGAACCAAATGGTTGGATTATTTAATCTAAGATAACATGTTGTTTAAAGGTAACAAATTATGTATTCCTAGAAGTTCTATGAGGTTGAATTTAATTAAGGAGAAACATAGCGGTGGACTTGTAGGAAATTTTGGTTTTGACAAGACTATTGCATTGGTTGGAGAGAAGTATTATTGGACTCAATTGCAAAAATATGTAAGGAAGTATGTGCAAGGTTGTGGAGTGTGTCAAGTAGCAAAAGGAGCGATTCAAAAAACTAGTTTGTATCAGCCACTACTAGTACCAAAGAAGCCATGGGAGGACATAAGTATGGATTTTGTTCTTGGATTCCAAAGACACAAAGAGGACATGATTCTATCTTTGTTGTGGTAGATAGATTCTCTAAAATGACACATTTTATACCTTGTCATAAGACTATTGATGCAGTGAATGTTGCAGATTTGTTTTTCAAGGAAGTTGTGAGGCTTCATGGAATTCCAAAGAGCATTGTTTCTGACAAGGACAATGTTGATGAGTGTTTTTGTACTTCTCAACACAGGAAAAGCACAAGTGCAATGCCTCTCTTGAAAGGTGAAAATATGCAACTAAGTTGTAGACAACCACCCCAAGGTCTCGTAGGTGTCAGGTCATGACTTGCAAAAATAGCTCAGTTGATTGATGTGATTTTTTGGTAATCACAAAGGGAATTTATGGTTCATTAAGCTTGGAAAATGGTTTTTGGTGTCAAATTCATTATAGATGAATTGCTATAGAAAATATTCCCCATCTTGGAATCATAGAAACCAACTTGATATCGTATAATATTAGTGGTTCATCCTTAATAAGAATCTCCCCAATTTGAAAATGGGGAAGGGAAAAACCAAGAAGAGGCTTGGAATGGGTATTTTAAGTCTGAGAAGACATGTTTTTTGTAGGTCAATGAAGTTTTTTGAGCATCAATGAAGATTGGATATCTTCCAAGACACAATGATAGAGTTTCACTATGAATTTGTAGGATCATTTTGTAGATTTGCATAGCTTTTAAACACATAGTTTTGGATATTGGTTGAACATGTTGGGAATGTATTTTCAGATGTTTGTATTGAAATGTGTTTCTTTCCATTAGTCCATTGAGACTGAAAATCTATTGTAATCAGATTTCCAAAGCAATGAAGAAAATTGTGTTGAAGTTTCAATTGATTTTTCTGAGTTGTTTACAATTTCTTGCATAGTTTTAAGATTTGATAGCAACACGAGGCTATACTGATGAAACATTGAGATTATATAAAGATATCACTTAATCCTCTCATAAATTCATTAAAAATATTGGAAAAAATTCAAGGTACTCATTAAAATATTTGACTCATCCCAATATATTCTTTAATAAACTTAATATTTCATTAAAGGTTTTGACATGGGGTATAATCTAATACAGAACCCCAATACATATTATGATCATTGAAGCACTCTATTAATATTAAGGTACATTATATAATTTTCTATAATAATTGAAGCATAATTATATAATAATAATTATAATTTGCACCAACAATTTAAGACACCTCTTGCCAAAAACACATAGATTCTCACAAATAAGATTGCAATATTACAATTACTCTAAATGATACAACAAGACTCTCTGCTCACATACTCATTAAAATACATATATTTCAAATTGCAATGAAGCTTTCTTTATTCATTTACATAAAAATCAGCAACCAAATTACATCAATGGACTTCAAAGGTATTTCTCAGCTCAACCACACTCAGCTACCTTGCCTTGGAAGCCTCTTTAATTTCGTTTTTTTGTGATAAGTTTCTTCATATTAATAAGATTAGTGTTGAATATTTTAGCTAATAGAGTGCTTGGTATCTCTCTACTCCTCTTTCTTTAATCTCGCAGACAAGTTCATCTTTTGAAGGATGAACTGTCGAAGCTTTTGACTGTATTAGTGTATGAATTTTACAAGATTTATTTTTCCTTTGGATCAACTATAATTGCAATAAATCTTCTCAAAAATATATATTCCATTAATGAAGCAAAAATCTCTCAATGAGTAGAGTCAAAAGTTCTTGGCAGCCCCTAAGTGTTTAAAATGAATATTCTAGAGTAGGTTAGATTTATTAGTTGCAAATAATGAGTACCTTGAATTGATCAAAATAAGTTATTGGTGGGTCATGTAAATTTTTAAAGGAGATACATTGAGTAATGGCACTTCAGGCAATAAAAAAAATTAATACTGGGTTAGATATCAACAAATATCTAAGGATTCCTCTATCAGGTGAAGAAGAAGGATGGAACCATGCTCTGATACCATTGTAATAATCTACCCCCAAAAAATTTTCTTCTAATTTTTACTCTATGACTGTCTGTTGTAGTGTTTGTTTATGATACCACTCCTCAAAGAAATACACTTAATCAATTCAGGATGAGGCATTCAAGATTGAGAGGTATTTTACAATCTTGAAAACCACTAATCTGACACCTTTAAAACTTCCTCTCAATGTATCTCCAACACTTGCAATAAAAATCTCTCGATACAACCTCAACAACTCAAATCTACACCAACGGGTGATGTTCTTGGCTCTGCAACAAGCCTCAAATATGAAAAAACACCATTAAAACCCTTCCCTGGAGGTATACCATGCCTCCCTATGTCTTCATCTTCAATCTAGAGAAAGATTGATCCAAAGGAAAAATAAATCTTGGAAAATTCAAAACAACTTGATGAAGCTAGGAATTAGATTCCAATGTGCTCACATGCACTACAAAATTGCAAGCAAAACCTACTGAAACAACTTGCAACCTGAAGACTCCTTGCTGCTCCAAACCTATAAAAATACATAAAATAACATGTATATTCAACCCCAAGAAACCCACTTTCAACTTGGTTCAATCTCTCCTTCCTCCCCTCTTAAAATTTCCAAACTAGCCAAGCTAGAAACCCCAAAACCAACCTTCCTTGGATCTCTCCCCTCCACCCCCCCCGAAAACGAGAATGGATTTTCAATTTTTTTGATATGTCACAAGATGGAACGACCCTCTACTGTAGCTGCCCCCAAAATTAGCTAAAAATAAGAATATTTATTTCTTTTTTCCTTCTTGCAATATTCCCTTTTATTTTCTCAACTCAAGAGTTACAAATCTTCACAAAAATAGAAAACCAACTCTCCATGAATAGACCACTTTACTCCATAATCCCTAATTTTTAGGAGCCACAAGAATATTTTAAAAATGCATTATTTATCCAATATTCCCACGTTCACATGCTTTTTCCAATCATTTTCCAACTCACTTCTTAAAAATGGCAAAATTTGACAATTTTCATGGGGATTAAATGAGCACACATAGAATTTGAATTAAATTAAATTAAAATGCCAAATTAACATGAAATGAAAATGCACACTCAACTCATGCCAAAAATTGAAAAAAAAATTAAATAACCTCTTTTTTTTGGTTGATGCAAGATTGCCCACCAACCATGGATGCTACTGCAGTAAACACACACAGTAATAGAAAAGTGATCTTATCACTTTCCAAGAGGATATCCAAGATGATTAATTTAAGATTTATACAAACAAGAAGCATATTTGATATGCCTTTCAATCCATTTTACCAAGTAATCCATGTATTGCTTTCTTCTAGTGCTCTTACTCACCCTGCAATCAAGAATAGTTTCAATCTTCTCTTTCCCTAAACTTGATGTTGATGTTTGTTGCTGCACATCTACTGCACCTTCATCATTTTCAGAATCATGAAACATGGTTAGATCAAAAATATTGAAAATTGGAGAAATATTGAGTTCACATGGCAATTTCACTTCATAAGCATTACCCGATTCGTGTTTTCTCACAATCCGGAAAGGCTCAATCTTCCTCATTTTCAACTTGTTGTAAGTTCCCACTACAAATCTCTCTTTTCTAAAATGAACCATCACCTCATCACCAACTTCGAACTCTTTGTATCTCCTCTTCAAATCAACAATATTTTTACACTAAAAATTCATTTTATGAATGTTCTCTCTTACCTCTTCATGCAGTCTCTCCATGTGTTCCTCCTCTCCTATATCTCCTGAAAGAAAATTTTCAGCTGTAAATTCATGATTAGTAACACAATAAAAATACTCATCCTTTCCATTTCCCTCCTCTATATCCAGTTCGGTGTCACTAACACAATCAAAACATTCTTCCCTTCCATCCTACAATAAACTATCATCCACACAAGTCTCTTTATCAAATGAGAAATCATCAACTGATGCAAAGGACATCTCACCAAACAAATCAGCATTCACTTTCTCACCTTCTTCCTTGCTTACAACTTTAATTCCCTCATTCTCTAATGTACTTATTGCTGCATTATATTCTTCTACACAAATATTATCTTGCTCACATAAATCAGCAATAACATTTTCACAAAAATCAGATTTTACCTCTTCTTTCTCCACCAAAACCTTCACTTTAACTTTCTTGAGTGCAATCCATACTGTTACAACTTGCATTAGCAAATAAAAATATTCATCCTCACCCTCTTCCACTAAATTTTTAACTCCATGAATTAAAAAATTTCTAATTTTATTACATACCTTTCCTTCTTCCTTACTCAAGGGATTCAACTTGTGTTGGATTCCATCCTTCAACAAGGAGTGTGTATTGGAATACCCATCATGCATTGCACACATGTCAAACTTCCAAGGCCTTCCCAATAGCAAGTGACAAACATCCATAGACATTATATCACATAAAACTTCATCATGATAATCCATAGGTTTTGAATTTCAAAATAATTTCACCAAGTGAC
>VDFB02344839.1:0-19269 GCA_007258455.2 Sequoia sempervirens | reverse complement strand
ATCAATCCACACTAATCAACCAAGTCAAAATTAATTTTGGTGAAGTGGCAAAAGTCAAACTTGTTGGGATTCAGGAGTCGCCCTTCCCTCATACTCCATAGCTTATACACTGCAAAGAATTCAAGGAAAAAGCACGAACAACTAAGTCTAAAGCCTTCTAACCTGATGTCGGGGCTTGGAGTTCTAGAGTACCCTTTACCACTAAAAAATTAAGTTAAATCTTAAGCCATAACCATGAAGCCTAATGTCTGCCCACTTAGAAAAGAATAAGACAAAAGCCTGAAGTCCAAAGTCTGATAAGACTATGCAAGAAAAAATGACTAAGTCCAACTTCTCTAGTAAGCGATAAGAGATATGTCTGAGGACCGAAGCTTGAACTTCTAGAAATATTCTTACTTAGAAACTCAAATCAATTATCCTTTATTCAAAAGAAACATCACCTTTGTTTTTGGTTGATGCAAAATTTCCCTTACACCTTGGATGATCTTGCATTAGAACTCAACTGTTTTGCCTAATTCACTATGTGTGATGTGATTGATGGAAATGATATTCATTGAAATGGATGGAACATAAAGAAGATCATTGAAGGTGCATTCTCCCATGTTAATAGAACATTTTCTAAAAAAACACACACACATTTTTGTTCCCCATAAAAATGTGTTGTGAAGTACAAGGCTCAAAAAAAGAGAAGAGATCTTATGATGAAGCTATATGATGAGAGGCTCCATAATCATGAATCCATCTCCATGACTCAAGACTTGTAGATTCTAAAGTGATTTTACGTTCATTTTATCTATCATATTTTCTAATATAGATACCTTAACTATGTAGATGATGATGGTGACTTTGAAGAAGAGGATGACATTGATGAAGGAAATTGGATATTATGCTTATAAAGAAGGTGTGTCAACTCATCAATCCTTTTTTAATAAGATTTATGTGTATTATGTTTCAAAAATTTCAATATGCATATTTGATCCTCTCCTTAGATGATTACCCTTTGGAAGAGGAAAATAAATCATGGGTATTATGTGATGGTGATTCCTTGACTTGATCATTATGCTTGAATTCCTTATTATTCTATTTATTTATTTTTCTATTTGAAGTGTTTTTAAGCTTTTATGCTTTGATTAGAAATAAGAGCCTTGGTTTGGAAGATTTCAATGTGCCCATGTGTACTAAATTTTCTTGTTCCCTAGTGAGTGATGTAGAAAACACATCAAGTGAAGGAATTTTGAATGTAGAAACAAGATTGTCCAAAGTAGTATAGAATGTAAAAATAGAAACCAAATAATCAAGACCAAGTTCGAAAAGTATGGAAAGAATCAATTGGTCATCATGTTTGTTAAAACCACATTGTTTCAACTAAAATTTAAGAGAATTCATCTTGGTAAGAAGTTCTTGATACTGTCAAAGTATATGGGATTTAGACCAATGAGTTCATTCTCCAATTTGAAATATCTTATTTTATCCTACTTTCCAAATAAATTCTCCATTTTAGCCCAAATCTCATTTGGTATTTTGCAAGATTCAATTATGGAAATAAATATTAGGAGAAATTGATAGACATAAAGTTTCATAGGATTCATACTTCCTATTAATCTATTTTCTCTTTTCTATAGCATCTATAGGTTTAGGATTGTACCCAATGTGATTCTTTGTAACTTCAATTTGAACAATAGAAATTCAATTTGTGACTTCAACTCATAGCAATTGTTGCAAGGTGTGCACCCTTGGTCTCCTTGTGTTGTGCAACACAACGCTAAGGTTCATGACATGGATTAACTACTTCCTGTGGATTCATTAACTCTAGTAGTTGTATCAAGCATTAACAAGTTGATGTTTTGGTACAACAACAACCATCTTCGCAACAATTGGTATCAAAGCCTAGGTCATGGGTTTGAACCCCTCAATTGCACTAGGGGATTGTTGCAAGGCGTGTTCCCTTGGTCTCCTTGTGCTATGTAGTGTAGCACTTAGGTTCATGACATGGCTTAATCATCTCTTGTGGATTTATTAACTCTGATAGTTGTATTGGGCATTTACATTGATAGAGATCCTAAAATTCTTGCAAAATTTTGAGAAAATCATGACTTGGATCGTGATTATTAAGCTTTGTAACCAAGGATGGGCTAAAGGTTTGGTTGTAAACCCTAATTTTGTAAATGTTCTATCCTAAAGTGTTATAATTTTGTAGTGACCCATTCATGTCGGTTGTTGATTAAGTCATCACTTAAGCCTTTGAATACATCCATTAACTGGCCAGCTTCAGTTAGGAGAGACGGTCACCCTGCATATTATCCTGTGCCAATTTTTTGTAAAGTTGGGTGAAATATTTAATTTTTTAAAGGGGATTAAGTCATCGTGTTCAAGGGTTTTATTACCATCGGCCTAGTCATGGCCTCACCTTAAAACTAACATTTGTAATGTGTAGGAATATGACCCATTGGATTTGGAGATTTAATCCCTACCACCCATCGCACAACACATAGGCATTTATGGATAGTTGTCATAATGAATGCGAGGTCTGCGATATTTTGATGTGTGTCCTTTCCATGTGGGGCCTGACCTTTATATGAGCACCCAGTCACTGATAATGGGAAGATCGACGATTGCCATGGAAAAGGAAAATTTAATCCACACCATTCATCGCACACCTCACAACATCTAATTAATGCTAGCTAGACTGCTTGCAACGTACATGAAAGGGTGACATGTAGAGTTTCTCAGCCATCGTGTAGAGTGTGGCGGAGCCCATGGAATGAATGACATGGCTCCCAGTCAATATTTTCTCATTGGCCAGAGGATGACGAGCTATGGTATTGGGTTTTCAAACCCGATTTGACTGCATCTTGGCCGCTCATTTTCCCATCTCATTCCATCATTGATGGTTGATATTCAAAATAAAAAAATGCACATAGTGAGAATTAATGGCATGCTCTCTTTAGGAGTGATCAATTGAGTCTTTGTGTGTGCGAGAAATTAATTTCTAGCTATTATGAGGAATGATACGCAAATCTCCAAGTACCTGGGTAATTAACGGTGAAGAAATTGATGCCAATGATTAATTGCTTCCTCAAGCGTGTGACACCAAATTGATGAGAAAACACCCTCAGACTTGCTTGATAAATACAGATGGAGTGATTACCATTTTTCACCATTTTATTCAATAGTTAGCAATTTTCTAAATTTGTGTAGACCGAATAGTGTTCCATTGTGAGCTTGAGAAGCTACTAGGCAACAAGGATGAGCAAGCCAATCACTTCTGTGATACCAGTAAGGAGGTCTCCAAGAATTATCATGCAGAACCCTTAGGGCAATGTGTCCATGTATGAGCATAAGTTAGCTAAACATGTTCCATATATAGAGGAGAAAGCCCTTATTGAGAAGTCTTTGTGTTCTCCCACTAGATGTAGCAATAGATTAAAACACCAAGGTGTCGCTACAAAGAAGATGAAAGAGAAGGGAAAAGAGCCCACACCGTTCATGCCAGGAGTATGCAAAAAGATAAGGTATGGTTGTGACTCTTATGGAAGGCAGAGTTAACCAATTTCTATCATGGCTAGCCCTTCAAAAAGTGCAACGGAGACAGATTCAGGCTGTCAAAAATATCTCATGATCTTGAACAAAGTTGCAGTCCTAAGAATGGAGGTATTAGTTGTACCACCGATATATGTGAAAAATATGAGCAGGATTGATGGCTCTGTGCTAGGTAAAGATAAGGATGAGGATGGAGTGGAATTTTCTTCCCCACCTCCTACAAGGACGTGAAGTGGGCATGTGTACCATGGGTTGGGTTCTGGTGTTGGTTTGTCTTCTGGTTGAGAGAATTGGTGTGTGGGTTTTCAAATTTGGTGTTGACTGATAAGGTTGTTGTGGTGTTTGCTTATGTTCCTCGTGTGTGTTTCTAGTTTTTTGGTTTTCATGTTGACTATGGACATTCAAGGTGACATGGACATGCAATGTGAGGCCTAGCTAGTGGTTAAATGGAAATTTTGATGGTATTTACATTTCCCTTTTGATGGTGGTTATCAATTTTGCCTCCCCATTTTTGACAAATGATTGCAGATCACCATGTAGGGAATTTTGAAATGAAATTCAAATTGGTGCTGAAATGAAACATTTGAAATGTAATTGCATTTGATCCAGATGCTTGTTGCTCCCTTGTATTATAAAAGGGATTTCATGGCTCATTTCAAGGGGTTATGAGACTTTGAGTCTTATACAGTCTGGGTAGAAACTAGGTGTAGAAAGGATAGCCATGAATAGAACAGTTGGATTGTTTTGGTTTTGAATCGTATATGTAATAATCTTAAAGTAGTTTTATAGAAATTATTGATATCAAAACAAATATTAAATCCAAAACATCTACTCTCCTTTTGTAAATTTCTACAAATTATGAATGAAATATCAATGGTATCTTTGTTCATCATCAAATTCTTATTTGAATGTGTGTCCTTATTTCTTCTTTGACTCAAAGAGTTGATTAGATGCTTGAATAGGGTCACAAATTTGTGATAATTTGCAAAGGATCTTATAAGAAGTCCTGTTTTAGGAGTTGTGAGTTTTCATAATGTATTTAATTATAAAAATAGTCCATTATTGTTAGAGTTAAATAATTTATATATTACTGGCTATTATATGTTTGACTCCATTTCCCAATCAATGAAATACTGGTCTATTTGCTAAAGATATTTACAGTTGAAATATGTTGATGAACTACCCGATCATGGACATAGAATAAGAGCATAATTCATTTAAAATTTGTTAACCATGATGCATGTACTTGAAATAATTTCTTGTTCCTAGTGAATAAATGATTATTTTCTCAAAGATCAACCAATCTTTTAGTGGATTATGTTTATTCATCCTTCACAGGAACCAATCTATGAGTTGACGTGCTCTTTACTAAATAGATGAAAATGAACACAATTAGGAACACCCTCATAGGTCCCACAGAGCCTGAAGTGAAGGAGTAAAGTCATTCCCGTCCTTTTCACTTGGAAATAGAACCTTTGTTTCTAAGGTAGTGTGGGTGTGCTACCGAAATATCAAGCCAATCTTTGAAGTGGATTATGTTTGTTCATGCTACTTGGGAACCAATCTATGAGTTGAAATGCTCTTTACTAAATTAAGGTCAGAAATGAACTGGTGGGGAACACCTCTCATGGGATTCCTGAGGCACGAGAATTGAAGGGGAGTAAAGTCCATTACGATACACTTTTCTAGTTAAGAGTTTGCCATTCATCTTGGGGATTCTTGATTACCCTTCTGGGAGTTGGATGCTGCTTTAGAGTTCTAAGGGTGTATTGGAAAAACACCAACAAAATGGGGACTCTGCTGGGGATAATTCTCATTCTCTAAATGTAGATCTTTGCATCACAGAGTCAAATGGTGAGGTAATTGAGCATTTTTTTAGATATTGAGAAATTCTTGAACTTGGTAGAAGATTTGATTGTAGCAAAGTTTTAAGAACCTAAAAGTGGCTTTGCTATGGAAGCCAACCTAGAGCGTGTGCTATTTTTGAATAAACTTCATCTCATTTGAAGTTTAATCCTCCATTACAGGAGGTGGTGAATCTAACAAAATAACCTGATAAAGCATACATCAATCTCTAGACCTATAGATTTAAAAACAAAGGATAGGTGGTTGCTGCAAAATTCAAGGTATTGTCATAGAATTAATGATAATTTGATCATGTTATGAGAAAATTATGATAAATTTTCTATGTTGGAAATGTAAATGATTCCCTATTAAGTGAATTAGCACTAGATCAGGGAATAATGGTGAAAATTTAGCATTCCTTTTGAATGTGAATTGAAATTGGTTCATTATCACAAATAAGCATGCTATATTGTAAGATCTTAAGAAAAATTCATAGGAGATGCAAATTGTAAAGGATTAGGGTTGTAATAGTTGAAAAGAACTGGTATAGCATTATATGATTGCAAAGAAAAATTTATAATTCTCTTTCAAGGAATGAGAATGCATAGTCAAGCTGCACATTCTGGTGTAGACATGAGTGTAACTATGCATGATGGACAACCTTTGTTGGTTCAAAGGAATTTCAGTATTGAGAGATACAGAGTGCCATTTTTTTGACAATATTTGTGGGTATCCAAATTTTGTAGCTCCTAAGATCAAGGATAGGATACCAAAGTTCAATAGTGCAAAAATTGAATCAGTAGGAAAACATATGCAAGAGTTTGTTGACATGATGAGAGATTATGAATTGGACTTTGAAGATGTTGTCATGAAATTATTTGTTCAGTCCTTAAGGGGAGATGCAAGAGACTGGTTCTCTTATTTTCTAGCTTCCTCCATACACTCATGGGAGGAGTTTAAAGTATTGCTCATGGAACAGTTTGAAGAAAGGATTGATCCAATCCTAATTAGATAAAAATTCATGAGTATGGAGAAGGGATAGGATAAGATGGTTCCCTCTTTCAACCTAAGATTCTCGAAGGAAATTAGAGAGATCCTTGCGAGCATAAGACCAAATGATGTTGAATGTTTGGTAGTGTACTTGGGTGCATTTGAAAAAAAGATGAGTTACCTCTAAAGAGATGAAGGGCCTACTACATTGCATCAAGCATACCAAATTTCCATAGACATTGAAAACAATTTGAAGTATTCAATGATGAAGGGATATGCAACCAACAATGCTAGTCATCCTAGTCCATTTCATGTAGATACAAATAGTGGATCATTTAGTAGAAGCTTGAGCCAAGATAACAAGGATTCTATTGTCCCAATTCTCCATCACTACAGTGTGGGAGTCTTGGTAAGGCTCAAGTGAAAAGCTTATAGGATCAAGGTAAATTTGACCAAGTATTCTCAGCCAAGATATTATATAAAATTAAAAGGTGCCAGGGGGAATCACCATATGATTTATTCTCTAGGTTTGTGGACACCTTATTAGAGATGCCTAAAGATGTCAGATCAGAAGACACCATGTGTATTGATATGTTTTCTAACATGTATCAATAAGGATTGAGCACTTTTCCAAAGGAACTGAAGCCTCACAATTTGAGACAAGTAGTTAATGGGGTAAGGGTTGTAGAGGAGGCTAAGAATGAGTATACACGACAAGTTTTACCTTAGAGTGTTACCAGTGGTTACGATGATGAGGAGAATCAAAGGCCAGTATCAACAAATCAAGGGGAAGTATCAGAATGTGAACAACTTGTTGATGGACTATTATCATTTTACTAGTACCATAGATGCAAATCCATATAGCAATGATGAGGATGGAGATGTAGAATATGAGGACAAGGAAATGGTGCATGATATTCATCCTTGGGATTCCCTAGAATGTGAGAAAGCATAAGGGATGCAAAGGGAAGCCACACATCCTGATTTAATTAGGAACAATGATGCACAAATTAGTGACCAAGGTGATGAAATTGAACATGGCCAGTCCTTTGTTGATTATAATTCTTCTTATGAAATTGAAGTGGAATCTCTTGCTTCAAGTAGAGGACATATCAATAGCCTTGAAAGAGTACATTTGCTTGGAAATGAACGATTTTCTTCATGTGAAGAGTTATTTGAATGTGGATCGATAATTTTGAGCACAAATGATGAAGATGATATTGAAAATGTTTCTCTTTGCTCTTCAAGTGATTACACTGATTTTGAATGCACTGATGATCCTAAAGATTGGGACCCCCATATTGAAAAGGTAGGGGTACATGTGACAACCATGAAGGTGTGGTAGAATCCCTTATTTGATGAACCCTCATTAGTAGGTGAGGTCATAAATGATGACCCTTACTGGTGTAGGAGCAATCCACTCTTTGTGGAAAATCCTGATGAGTTTTTGGTAAGTACCAATTGTGAAGATGATGGAGATGGTACAAGTGAGACAGTAATAAATGAGGATCAAGATGACATTGAGGTTTGTGAATTTGTCTTTGTAGACGGAAACTTTAACTCAATAGCTCTCTAGTCACATGAAGGATGTAGTGACACAAATGTTGGTGAATTAGTTGGCCCACAAGTGGATAAGAAAATTGTATTTGAAGAGCACCAAGAGTGTAATTTAGGTATGTTGACAATTGAATGTGATAGTTGTTTACAAGATGAAGAATTTGAAGACAAGGATGGAATTGTCTATGGTAATAGTCATAAATACAACACTGGTATTGAGAGAGATGTAGATGAAAATTCCCATGCTCATGTGATACATAATTGTATATTTGAAGCAGAGGTTGAGTTATCAGCCACATATGATAATGGAGATGACACACACATGGATGAAGGGAGAGGCTTGTTACTGAATAACCAAGTTGTGCATTTAGATGGATACATTAGTCCTAAAGTAGGATTTTTTCCTGTTAATGAGAAGGAATAATTGGATGAGTCTTTATCTTATGTCAACATTGCAGGATTGTTTGATCCATGTGGATAGGAATTTAGGTGTATAGATGGCATGAGATGTAACAATAATCAATTTGAGTGTGCACTTGAATTCTTTGTAGTTTCCCCACATCTTCTGGACCTCATTATGGAGTTTTTTCCATCTAATGAGGACAACACTCATGTCAAGCATAATGAGAGTGTTGTTGAATATGAATCTTTTCTTTTTGATACTCCAAGAGCTTGGCCTAGCATACAACAAAACGTCTGTGAAGGGTTTCTACGTGATGTACAAGATGGATGTGAAGGTAGAAAGCATGATCATATGGAGTATGAATGTTTTACTATTCCATTTCAATTTGATAGGTCTATGTTGAAATGCATTGGTGAACAAGATAGTTTCATAGCCAGTGATGTTGATGGTATCAATCATTATGATGTTGGTTGCTCAAGAACGCATAATAAACATGTTGATCCACAACAAGTAGAACAAGACAAGGTCTTTGATAAAGGAAATAACTTATCCTAATTTTTTGGGAGCCATGGCCTCCAATTTGAGGATTAAAGCTAATTGTACGAAAGAGGCTTCTGAAAGATAAATTGCACTGTATAGTTTTGTGAATAATGTATATAGGTTTCATTTAGTGTGTTCCTTTCTAGTTGTGTCTGCTTTCTTTGTCTAGGAAAGCTCCTAGGTTTTTTGTGTTTTTTCCTTAGTCTGCTTCAACCTAAGATTTGGATTCTCTCTATACCCACTAGGGGTATATGTCCACTAGCATGAGCCACTGATAGAGCTCCCAAAATTCTTGCAAAATTCTAAGAAAATCATGACTTGGATCATGATTATTAAGCTTTGTAACCAAGGATGGGCTAAAGGTTTGGTTGTAAACCCTAATTTTGTAAATGATCTATCCTAAAACCATTTAGTCTTATAATTTTGCAGTGACCTATTCTTGCATATTTTCAGTTGAGTAAGTTGTCACTTAAGCATTTTAATGCATTTGATAATCGGCCCCCTTCAGTTAGGAGAGAGGGTCACCCTGCGTATTATCCCACACCAAATTTTGTAAAGTTGGGTGAAATATTTCATTTTTTTAAGGGGCTTAAGTCATTGTCCTCAAGGGTTTTATTACCATCGACCTAGTCATTTTCCAACCTTAAAACTAACATTTGGCATGTGTAGGAATATGGCCCATCAGATTTGGAGATTTAACACCTATTGCTCATCGCACACCAGGTGAGCATTTATGGATGGTTGTCAAAATGCATGCAAGGTCTACAATATTATGACATGTGTCCTTGTCATGTGGGGCTTGACCTTTGTACGAGCACCCAGTGACCAATAATGGGAAGATCGACAGTTGTCGTGAAAAAGGAAAATTTAATCCGCACCTCTCATTGCACACCTTGCGACATTTAATTAATGACCACTAGACATCTTGCGAGGTACGCGAAAGGGTGAAGCATGTAGTTTCTCGACCACCGTGTAGAGTGTGGCGGAGCTTGTGGAATGAATGACATGGCTCTCAGTCAGTGTTTTTTCATTGGCTAGAGCATGACAAGCTATGGTCTTGGGTTTTCAAACCCAATTTGACCACATATTGGCCGCTTAATTGTCCATCTCATTCCATCATCAATGGTTGATATTCAAAATAAAAAAATGTGCATGTGTTAGTTGTTTTGCTCTACAACTAGTGAACATTAATGGTGTGCTCTCTTTAGGAGCGATCAATTGACTCCTTGTACGTGTGAGAAATTAATTTCTAGCTATTATGAGGAATGATACACAAATCTCCAAGTACCTGGGTGATTAACGGTGAAGAAATCAATGCTAGTGATTAATTGCTTCCTCAAGCATGTGACACCATATTGATGAGCAAACACCCTCATAATTGCTTGATAAATATGGATGGAGTGATTTCCATTTTCCACCATTGCATCTAGTAGTTAGCATTTTTATGAATTTGTGCAGAGCGAATAGTGTTCCATTGTGAGCTTGAGAAGCTGCTAGGCAACAAGGATGAGTAAGCCAATCACTTATGCAGAACGAGTAAGGAGGTCTCCAAGACTTAACGTGCAAAAGCCTAAGGGCGATGTGTCCATGCATGAGCATAAGGTACCTGAACATGTTCCATCTATGGAGGAGAAAGCCCCTATTGAGAAGACTTCTTGTGCGCCCTCCAGATGTAGTAGTAGATTAAAACACCAAGGTGTCGCTACAGTGAAGACTAAAGAGAAGGGAAAAGAGCTCACACAGTTTATGCCAGGAGTATGCAGAAAGATAAGGTATGGTTGCAGCTCTTATGGAAGTCAGAGTTCCCCAATTTCTATCATGGATAGCCCTTCAGATAGTGCAACAAAGACAAATTTGAGCTATCAGTAATATCTCATGATGCTGAACCAAGTTGCAGTCCTGGGAATGGAGGTATTAGTTCTATTGTCAATATCTGTGAAAACTCTGAGTGGGTGTGATGGCTCTATGCCAGGTAAAGATAAGGATGAGGATGGAATGAAATTTTCTTCCCTGCCTCCTACAAGGACGTGAAGTGGGCATGTGTATCGTGGGTTGGGTTGTAGTGTTGGTTCATCTTTTGGTTTAGAGAATTAATGTGTGGGTTTTAAAATTTGGTGTTGACTAATAAGGTTGCTATGGTGTTTTCTTTTGTTCCTCATGTGTGTTGTTGGTTTTTTGGTTTTCATATTGACTATAGACATTCGAGGTGATGTGGATGTGGAATGTGAGGCCTAGCTGGTGGTTAAAGGGTAATTTTTGTGGTATTTACATTTCCCTTTTGACGGTGGTTATCAAATTTTCTTTCCCATTTTCAACAAATGATTGCAGATCACCATGTGGGGAATTTTGAAATGAAATTCAAATTGGTGCTGAAATGAAACATCTAAAATGTAATTGCATTTTAGGTAGATGCTTGTTTCTCCCTTGTATTATAAAAGGGATTTCATGGCTCATTGCAGGGGTTCTGAGACTTTGAGTCCTATATAGTCTAGGTAGAAACTAGGTGTAGAAAGGATATCCATGAATAGAACAATTGGATTGTCATGGTTTTGAATTGTATATGTAATAATCTTAAAGTATTTTTATAGAAATTACTGATATTGAAACAAATCTTATATCTAAAACATCTACTCTCCTGTAAATTTCTACAAATTATGAATGAAATATCAATGGTATCTTTGTTCATCATCAAATGCTTATTTGAATGTGTGTCCTTGTTTCTTCCTTGACTCAAAGAGTTGATTAGATGCTTGAATAGGGTCATAGATTTGTGATAATTTGCAAAGGATCTGATAAGAAGTCATGTTTTAGGAGTTGTGAGTTTTCATAATGTAAGGCATTGTGAAAATTGTTCATTATTGTCAGAGTTAAAGAATTTCTATATTACTGGTTATTATATGTTTGACTCCATTGCCCAATCAATGAAACATTGGTCTATTTTCTAAAGATATTTACAATTGAAATATGTTGATGAATTACCCGATCATGGACTTAGAATCAAAGCATAATTCATTTAAAATTTGTTAACCACGAGACATGTACTTGAAATAATTTCTTGTTCCTAGTGAATAAATGATTGTTTCCTCAAAGATTAGCCAATATTTTAGTGGATTATGTTTATTCGCCCTTCATAGGAACCAATATGTGAGTTGACGTGTTCTTTACTAAATAGATCAAAATGAACACAATTAGGAACACCCTCCTAGGTCCCACGGAGCCTGAAGTGAAGGAGCAAAGTCCTTAAATCCCTTTGCTCATTAAGTTGGGAATTCATCTTATGGATTCTTGATTATAGAGTTGGCTACTCTTTAGAGAGTTCTAAGGGTGTGCTGGAAAAACACCAATAAATAGGTCGATCTTTTGGTGCAAAGAAAATGATCTTTGCAACAATAATTATTTAGAGTAAGAGTAATTTTTTCCACATATCTATGATGAAAATAGAATAAAGGATAGATAAATAACATTGTAACCCCTCACAATACAAGCAATCCACCCCTTTTTGAAAAAAAAATTACCCTCTTTTTATAAATTTTCAAAAGAATAAACCAAAGTACAAGATCTGACTTCAAACTAAAATACTATATACCTGGTAATAAATCTAAAGATCCAAGTGGGCAATTGTGTAGAGCTTCGAAATACCTTTCCACCATGATAAGAATCATTAAAACAAGTGATCTCTAGGTAAATATTTATGAACTAAAAATCCAAATATGATGATTTGAATTCAACATACGATAAAATATATTAGTAAATAAGATCTATATCACTAATAGTATATAGAACCAACTTTCTAGACTGAATATAGTAAGTTAAATTTATGATTTTGACAAAAAAATATGCCTCCCAAAAAATAGCTCTTTTAGGGAAATAAAATTGGCCACCAAAGGTATCCTAACAGTTAGAACAGGAGGTGCCACCCCATTGTTGGTAGATCTAGGTGGTGGTGGAATTTTTTACAATTTGATTAATAAAGAAAACTAACCAACCATTTTGGTAGAATGATGGTGGGAATTATCGATGGAGTGGCATTCTCCATGTGATGGATCTTGCACGCCATTGGATGTGGGCCTGGGGTTTAAGCCGCTTATGCTAGCACAAACTAGGGGCACTATTCTCCCTATGACCAATGTTAAATATTTCTCCCAAATAGTTCAAAAAAATTAATTAAAAAAATTGAAACTCATAGTTCGGTTGCAACCTACTGACATGATGCAATGTTAGTTGTAGCATACTATATTAATGGATTGCATAGAAAATATTTTGTTGGTATTGTAGATTGATAGATACCTATATAAAAGGGTATGAATTGTATGAATCCATATTTTATGGATTTGTATGATTTTATAGTTTGATTTTCTATAAATTTTCAAGTTTAGTAAAAAAGACTAAAATTTGTCTTGCTTTAAAATATAGAGTGATATATATGAAAATAATGGTTTTTAAGCTTTTACTCAATGGTGAAGTCCTTTTCTTTCTATAAATACACCCCAATAAATATCTCATTTTATTATCTCTTATATTTGATAAGGGTTTACAAATCTGAAGCTTTGATACCATTTTAGAGTTACCAATGGACTCAAAATCCCAAGATCACCTAAAAATCCAAAGATTACCTTCAATAAGAGAGAAACAAGAGAAATAATTACTTAATTAAGATGCAAAATCAATTATGATCAAGTAGATCAAAGATATTACTTAATGTACATATGAGGCCTTGCTTACATAGGCAAGGTTGAGAGAGTACACGACAAGATTGTGACAAGTGTCTTAATCTTATGCCATGGGACAAAATAAAGGATATGATCATAAGTGTATTAGAGATTTATAAAAATATTCCTAAATACCCAAGTAAACTTAACATGTAAACATGTGTGAATAGAACCTATATGTTGAACCTATATAGATTTACATTACCTAGCTTTTCCCAACAACATTCGATGAGGGAGTCTGGTGGTATAGAACCGCAGGCCCTTGACAGTTCTTGTAGGAAGTTGTGGTGTAATGGTGACCCACGAACACTATAAGGGTCATTTGGATGGTTCGTGGTGGAGTGGTGGAGTGTGGTATTGTGGTGAATGTTCAACGATGTGGATCAAAAGATAAAGATAAGGTGGTGATCAAGATATCTCCTCACATCGTGAGTATGAATGATGAAGTCATAAACAAAGCAACGATAAAGTGATGGTCTTTGAGGTAGGTGAGATCGATGATGGGGAAGTGGCAATGACATGGATAGATATATGGTGGATGGTGATTGCATGGCAGGTCAATTCACATCATTGTTGTGAATTTTGAATGATGATGAGGATGGTGATCAATGAGAGAGATCAATATCGGTGTGACATGGAATTATCTTAGCCCGATAATGTAGTGTGGTTTTGATAGCTTGGCATGAATGTCATGATCAATGCCATTTTTGAGAAGACTGAGCATACAACGAGGAAGCCATTTTGGTTGGTTATTGGAGGAAATAGTGGTACTAAGGAAAAACAAGTGAAGGAATTAAATGATGACCAGATTGCAGGAAACCCTAGAAGGCCGACATGGTTACAGTGAATGGGATTTCTTGTTGGGAAATAAGATATAAACCCATCAAAAAGGAGGATGCAAGAGGAGAGAAGCTAGGTCTTGGAGGCTTGGCTGTAAGGACTCAGCTATAAGGTCATGGGAACCTAGAGTAGAGGTTGGAACATATTTGAAGATTTGCAAATGATGTATTTAGGAAGCCCAAAATATGGCAGTGTAAAGTTGTAATGTCATTTTCATTAATAAAAGAAAATTATTTTTTTGCCTTCATTTTTTTTGTGCAAACTTGTGTTGTTGTTGTGAGTTTGAGGCAGTAAGGGGAGTACCCTTCATCAAGTGGTATTAGAGCTAGAAGGTCTTGAGAGTGTAGAGTATGCACCAGGACCTATGGGTGAAGAGTGGTGAAGAGTGACGCAATGAAGTTGCAAGAGAGAGAGTTTTGGGATAGTATGTTTGTTGCAGGCATGAATGAGGGTTTGTAACTGCTATCCTTCGATAGAGATAAAGTTGGGTAGAAGGTGTAGAGTTCCTCCATTGAGAGAAGGTGGGTAGAGGAAGCATCTTCTAGAGTCTTTTTTAGGAAGAGGATAGTTGTCTGAGTGAGATATTATTGCAAGGAGTACTTGTAACTGCAATCGGGTTTGAAGCTTTTTGTTAAAGCAATGAGAGTATGTGGATTTTCAATAACATCTAAGGGTGTTGAAGATTGGTAAACAAATCAAAGAACGTGAGGAAGTTTACATTTGTAAAACCTGAGGGTTGAATATTTTGTTGGCATATGGCTTCTAGTGTTGTCATTGATGGCAACTAAAGTCATCATTCTGGTCTGTAGATCATAACTTGTTCATATTGGTAGGCAAAGTAGAGAACAAAGTATTACAAGTAGAAAGAATAAAGAATAGGGTATCTAGTTAGTATGTCGATCTATATACTTCACTAGATCATCATATGAGTTGTGGATCCTCGGGATAGTTTGTTAAGCATCTATGATATCCTATTGTGAAGTTTTGTGATGTTGAATTAATCGGTGTACTAGTTAGGAGATCTGACAAGATGTTTTTCTATTTATTTGCTCTTTGTGGCTGACCTAGTGAATCTAGCGTGTCGTAGATGTATAAGAAGTAATTGTTTAAGTGTTTCTATGTTCAAGCATTTTGTTTTGTTTCGTAGCTATGGTTTGGCCGACTTGTATGGATGCACATTGAAAATTGCTCATGATTTGAGCCGACATGTGGAAGAAAATTTTGTATTTTATTTAAAGCTGACATATAGTAGTTGAATTCTTGCTAGTGGATATATATGTGAGTTCAATCAATTCATTTTGTGTGCATGATGTATGAGTGTGTGTATAGAGTAGAGAAGATGTGTGTATGAAAATCAAAAGATTAGTTAAGTGAATTTTGGTTGTGTAGAAGAGGATTTTGTGAAGCAAAGTAGAGCTAAGTGTAGAGTCTAAAAAAAGGTTCAAAATTTGATACATGAGCTTCACCAGAACTGAAACCAGGAATTTGTAGATGTTATCTTCTCAGTTCAAATTTTTGTTGTAATCAAAATATTTTTGTAAGGTGGCGAGCCTTCCTTATTTTGAGCAATGAGCTCTAGGCAGTGTGCCTGAATGCATGTGCATTCCCCTTCATACTTTTAACAAAGTATAAATTGTGGATTAATCTCCACCGTGGTTTTTCCCCTAATAGGGTTTTCACGTAAAAATCTTGGTGTTATGGTGATCTGATTGTTTCTTTAATGTGTTCGCATGTTTATTTCAGTATTAATGTTGTGAATGGTTTATGATCTAAATTGGAGTTTAAATTTTTTTGAACACTGATTCACCCCTCTCTTAGTGTTCCTTGAGTCCAACAATTGGTATCAAAGTAGGTTCCTCTGTAGAAGTCTAACAGCTTGAGGTGGATTTGGAATACAATGGACTCTAGTGGGACTCTTCAACAATAGCTGATGGTGGCACTTGATGATCTTGATCAGTCTGAAGCAAAAGTCATGGAATTAAAAGAAAATATTGTGGATGCTGAAAAATTCATTCAATCATTAAAGGATAAAATCAATGAGTCAAGAGAAAAGAGAAAGGAACTATGTGATCAGTTGAAGCAGAAAGAAAATAAAATTTTGGAAGATGTTCACCTGAATCAAACCCTAAAAGAAATCACTAAAGAATGAAAAAATTGCTAGGAACAATGTTACTCTAAAGCTTGAGATGGAATCTGTGGTGATGAAGCTAACTAAGGAGATTGAAGAAAGGAAGAAAAATGAGGAGAATCTAGCCCAATCCTTAAAATAAAAATCTAAAGAATGTGGCAGAGTTAATAGCAGATTCATTCAGCTAGAGATTGAACTGCAACAATCTAGAAATAATGAACAAGATCTTGAAAGATAGATAGTTATTCTCAGAGATGAATCACTACTGCAAATGAATACAAAGAGAAGTTTAAGATTATTTCTACTAAGCTTAATGAGCTGACTAAAGGATAGAAGGATGCGAATGATAAGCAAGGTCTTGGATATGAGAAAGGAGAAAGTTCTGGATCTAAACATAAGGATTCCAGTCAAAGAAATCAGATGAAAAAATGTAGAAGATATCTGGTAAGACAACCCAATGCTCAAAAGTTTAATGGTTACTACTTTGCTTGTAATAAATTTGGTCATATGGCTTCTTAGTGTAGAAGAAAAGTAAATTCAAATAGTCCATCATTTCCCAGTTAGTGTTTTAGTTGCAAAAAGTTTGGTCATAAGTCAATTGAATGCAAAAGTGTGTCTATCAGTGTAAGGAATGTTAAATGCTATACCTGTGGAAGATTTGGGAATGTTGCTAATCAATGCATATCAAAGGGAAATCAATGGAACGAATGGTCTAGACAAAGATCTGGTTTGTTACAATTGCAACAGTTTTGGTCACATTGCAAGATTTTGTAGGAACAAAAACATGGATAGAAAAGGTCCAGTATACAAAGGAAGAATTTCACAGAAAGATGATAAAGGAAAAGGAAAAGTGACTGTGGAAGAAATAAGAGATTAGATGAAGAAAACATGGGTAAATAAGAGTGAATTTGTTGAAGGAAATAAGCCCGCACCAAAAGCAGCCTCCGATAATTCCTCTGGAAATTGATCTCAGGCCATTAGCCTAGGGGGAATTTTTTTTTCAAGAAAAATCATTTGTCCCCCTGTTGGTAGTCAGCACCAGAATGCAGGAAATTTTTAGTAGTTTTTCTATCAGTCTAAAAAATGTATCCATGACCACTTGTGCAGAAAATTGAGATCTAGAAGGTCTGCAAATGAATTCTTCTCTTGTTGTTTTAGAAAATAGAGTAACTAGAACTCCTAGGGAAAAAAAATAAAACGGAAAAGAGGTTAGGTGCACAAGTTATAAAAGAGTATTTGAAACCCTCATTTATCACCTTGCATTGAAGAAGAATATAAGGAGAACCTTTGCAGCATAATTTCGAAGGAGTCAAGTCAATTCGGTGGAAAATCCATCAAGTATTTCAGTTGCTTGTAGAATTCCAAATTTTGTGCTCAGTAGAAAAACTCATTCGATACAGAAGGGAAAATGAAGCAAATCCAAGGAATTGTGAATTTGGATGAATATAGCAGTAAAAAGATAAGGGATGTGAGAAACATGTTGCCAGCCGATGAATTGAAGTGGCTTGAAGGTGCGAAACATAGAAGTTTGGACACTTGTAATGAGTTTCCTTATTTTGACAACGCAAAAGTTGTTAGGTTTATCCGGAACAGATTGAATGAGGACATTTTAACCTTGGATAAACCCTATCTCATTTTGAAAGATATGATTAGGAATTTAACTAGATTATGCATTGTTGGGGATATTTCAAAAAAGAAGTCGATTTGAAACAGAGAATTTGAAACCCTAACCGGAGTAAAAGGAGATCAAAGGGCTATGGTAATTTTGATAATCAAAGATCGGATGACAAGGTACATTGCGCATGGAACCTCATACAAAATTTTCTTCAAAAATAGGGAAGGCGCAACTTCGACAAGTGCAGTTTACATTTCTCATAAAATGATAATGGAGGATCAAGACTTTGACCTGTTTAGTTTGCTAAAAGATCAATTGATCGAAAATGTGCAACTAACAAAGGATACAGATTACCCCTTCAGGTTTGGTGCTTTGGTCATATGTATCATGATGTATTTTCTGAATTGCTTGCCTCAAAATGATAATGTGGTATGGAAGGAGAATGAACTGGTTTGTAAGCAAATTTTTGAATATTCTAAATTTTTGGAAAATTATGAGCAAGAATATGCAAATCTATTTAAAGAGTTGCTAGGGAAGTTTCGACAAATTAGCATCTCCATTCTGGTAAAAGCACTTGAAGTTGGATCATCTTCTTGTAAAATGGATAGAAAGTAGAAAAGAGCAACAAAATTTGCTAATGACACTCCTCTGGCACACACGTCTCCAAAAGTTGAAGGAAAAGGTAAAGAAAAAGTAATTATGGATATACCAGATGAAGATTCTGATGAATACACTCCAAGGGATGAATCAAAATCAATTGAACCAGATATAGTAATAGCAGAAGGAAGCGAAGAAGAAGGTTCTTTATCCAAAACAATGATATTGCAGCTTGTTCAGGAGAAAGATGGAATGCAGAAGATCATTGACATGTGGATAGATAGACCCTCATATGAATAGAACCTGATTGAGAGAACTCTAGGTAGTTATTTTGCACATATTAACATTGAATTGGAAAGTTTGCATAATGTACTTCCTGAAGAGATGATTGAATGAATTAGGGAAACTATGGCCTCTGAGTCTCAGGACAAGAAAGAGGAAGAAATAATTTTACATTTAAAGGAGCAGTTCAGGCTATCTCTTACCAAATTAAAAAGGAAAATGA